>VWZG01008764.1:44384-132219 GCA_013396735.1 Grallaria varia | reverse complement strand
AAAAAAATTGATTTTGTTGTGTCACTAAAAAAAAAATCTTGGCTCTTCTCTCTACTTTTCTTGTTAGCATTTTCTACCCTTTAGGAGAGCGATGTGGTCCAGTGATGTGGTTCTGCTGTTGAATGTTCTGCTGTTGTTCAAAGCACTGGAACCCAGAGAACAACATGGTGGAACAGTTTATAGTTAACATACTATCTTTTTGACCACCTTTAGTACACAAATGGGACCATAGCTCTCACCGGTTCTGGACAAAGGTTTGTGAACCTGAAGTTATACTTAAGCCAGAAAAAAATCATGCAGTGGTGTTGTGTGTGTGTTTGTGCACATTATAAGTACTGCATATATTTTGCGAGTAGGTAATTCACAGTTTCTGAAATTACAAGTGTTTTCAATTAAGTACATTATGCTTTGCCTAGTTTTCTCTTTTTGCTACTACTTTCTTTGTACATGAAATCTATTAAAAAGCAATTAGCCGTACTAACAGAGTTTTTGTGTTTGCATAATTGAATTGTTTTTCTATTAGGCTGTATATTCAAACAGAAAAGATTATGTGAAAAACATATGTAGAATTACAGTGATAATAAAACTGAGCTGGGTAATGGCCAGTGTATATATTAAAGCAAACAGACTCAAAAATTATACATTTTAGTTTCTTCCAAATATGTTATGAAATCTAGGCTTACACTTGAGGCTTGCTAGCATGAGTTTCTCCTGTGAGTGTTCTACAGTTTCTGCGATTAAATTGACAGCACAATTTAGCAGTACTTGTTTTCCATGTCATCTTTTGTAAATACTGAATTTTTCACATAATTGTAGCACTGGATGATACAGCCCATATTTTTTAATTGTTCATTTGTGGATATATTTTTCTAACAGCTGTTTTCTGTTATCATGAAGTGATGCTAATGGAAACAGAAGGAAGCAAAAAATTTTGAAATCACTGCATGTTGAAAACATGGAAAGATGCTCTAATAAATCTGTACATTTGATCAGAAGCATTTTGGATTTTTTTTTGATTGTTTAGATTTTTTCAGGGCCAGAAATGTATTTGGTAATACAATACATATTTTATAAAATGTATAATTTCTTTGTGAATTTTAATAAGTTGTTTCCATGAAAAGCTTTAAGGAGTGAACAAAACTATAATGTTTTTCTATTACACATAATGCATGAAGGACATGAAAAAAGAAGCAACGTGCAGTCAGCTTTCCACTATATGCTGCTAGTATTGTTAAATACGTAACAGCCTTTCTAGAGGGGTTATTTTGATATTTTGCTTTATTTTAAATATTTAGCTTCTAATGTAAAACACAATTGAATGAATGAGCCTGCACTCTGTTGTTTGGGCTGGTGTTACAAGAATGATAACATTTTAAAAACAATTGGATGGCAAAGTGGAGATGATAGTGAGGATGGAAAGAATTTAGTTCTTTTACATAAGAAACATAAGTTGTGAGAAATCTTCATGAATTTCTTTTTAAATTTATAAGTAGACATATTGTTGACTCAGAAGAAAAAGAATAAATCTGTATTACCACATCAAAAATCTACAAGACAGCACAAGAGGCACAAGTCTCTGTGTGCCCAGTACTGCAAAAATGAAGATTTTGTCTGCAGAAAATCTTATGGCTGATTCCACATTGTCCCCATTGAAGGACCTTGCTAAACTGCATGCATGTTCCTTTCCAACTCATGCTTGTGGAAACCAGGGCAGAAGAAGGGAAGGATCTGCAGAGCTGGATCATGTTCCAGGGCAGGTACCCAGCTTTGGGAAGTGAACCTGGATCTTACAGCAGAGCTACTGCTGAAATCAGTTACTTGCTGCATAGAAGAAATTCTTAGAGAGTTCTCCTAGACTGAGCTCCCCACTTACAGAAAGGACTAGTTAAATACAGTGCCCTCTTCTAAAAAAGTGTGCACGAGTTTCAGTTGTACACTCCCTTCTGCACAGCATGGAAAGCTGTTCTGTACATGAAAGACTGGGGTGGCAAACAGGAGTTTGTGTGCTAAACACTAGTTGGAGCTGTAGCTACTGTTGCAAGATAGTTTTTTGTGTTTTGCTTTAGGACTCACTTTTACTGGAAAATGAGTCACTTGCTACCTGGGCAAAGGAATATAGAAATGAACAAGATATATAAATGAACAAATTTCAAGGTCCAGGTATTGATCACAGCTGCTTCACAGAGAGCAGTCCCGGCTGGTCCAGGTAACAGTCCCTCATACAAGAGTAGGTCCAGCTAGTCTTGAAAAAGGCAAGGAACTGCCAAATGTCGTGTCAGTCACGCAGCAGGGTTTATGCAAGCTAACAACAATCACAGCTGGTTCCTGCTGACCTTAGTTAGAGCCAGCCAGCATGGATCTGCCTCTTCCAGGACAAGTCCTGCAGAAAACCCTGGATGCCATATGGTGTTAATTAACACTGTACCACTGTTTTGGTACAGCTGCTCAGTAATTTGCCCTGTATTATTATAAACTTGCTTGGAGTAACAGTTTACATACAAATTAGCTTTAGGTCTCCATAAGGACATTTTTAGCTGAATTCTTGACACAGTCCATTGGGTTTACTTCCTTTCTGAAAATCAAGAATGTGAGGCAGCATTGGCAGTGCAAAGCTCTCTTCCCAGCTGTATGGTGAGGAGACTGGCAAGTCTGTTTAGTTTCAGGTGGACAAGATGTTGTTGGGTATGGGTGAACTTTCCTCTAATCAAAGAAGAATCTTTTGCACTATTCCATTCTTTTTCCCATTTCTAACATTAGTTTTTTCAGGGGCATAGGTGGGAGGGGAAGCTTAGGGATATAGCACTTTCTCCACAAGCAAAGGATGGATTTTAGAAAAAATTTTCAGGATCAGTGCAAGGACATCTACAAATTCCCAATCTCTTTATGAGCATATATTTTCTTCTGTTTGCTGATGAAGCAAATGCAAGAGTGCCTTTCTTTCCATGTTATGCCAAATGAAGTCGTTCCTGAGAACAGTTTTAAACTGCTGTCATTCTTTATGGGTTTCTATAAGGTGCTAACACTATTAAAAACTGTGTAATTTAATGTCCTCCAATTGCAGAAATCAGGACTACTGTCTCATGACTATCTCCTGTTAAATTGATTGTGTTCCTACTGTGACAACAGGACCAAGTGCTATTGAGATCACAATCCTCTTTCTATGTCAGTATTTTATGTGCTTAGGACTATGACATTTTATTTTCCTGGTCAAATGTGCTAGGCCTAGGTCTGGGTTACGCCTTCAAGTGGCAGTGGCTGTTATATCCAGTATTGGTCGAGTTAATTTACTGATGCCTCAGTTATCCATGCTCAGCTCAGGGTAATGCTGCTTACCCTTCTCCTTAAGTTCTTAGAGAACACATGGATAAGAAATACTATATACAAGTTCAATGCTCCTTTTCAAGTAAAGCACTGGCAATGCAGGCCGTAGGTGTCCCATCAGCTTTAACACCTTTGGACCAAAATGTGACAAAGTGAGCATTGAAAACTGCTGGTCTCTCCAGGACACAAAGCTTGTTTTGGAAGGCAAGGAACAGGTAACCAGAGCCTGGCACAGTGACTGCCCCAGCTTGTTCCAGCACTACTGCTGTGATTGCTCTTGCCATAGTCTTTCCTGACCCTGGTACTGATGGCTGCAGCAATAATGGGGACAGGGACCACAGGACCAGCAGCAGACAGAATTGTAATTGAAGTGCATTAATTTCAAATTCCTTTTGGAGGGAGAAATGTGGATCTTATCAAATAAAAACCCCACAGTGAATTTTGAAAGAGAAATGAACTGGTGACTCAGAGAACAAATAAAACATGTCTTAGCTCAAAGGTTATTTGAAAGTATCAAAATGCTTTCTGTTTTGCAGTTTTAAGGTATGTTTTATATATTTAGAAAAAGAACTGTAGAAACATGAAGCTCCTTACAAATCTACTAAGTATCTCTCCTGAGATGGCTACAAGGCCATGTCTAAAAAAGGACAATGATCTCTCCAAGCTAAGCATTCAATATGTGACTTGCAGGGTCTTGGCTCCCACGACACAAACTTGTCCTGTGGAAAATATGGACAGACGGAATTTTCAGGAAGGAGAAAGGAAGGAGCCTGATTATCATTTCCACTTTTTTGGAAAAAGGTGATAGTCAGGCTAAATGCTTAAATATTCAAACTAAAAGGCAACATTCTTCATAGTATTTTAGAAAGCTTATGGTTGGAGATGATGTAGGAGAGAGAAGCAGTGGATGAAGAACCCGAAGGATTAGGAGACATGTAACTTCGTAATATTATTGTCAAAACGAGAAACTTACTTAAGTGTTGCTCAAATGTTTTTCTAAATAGGAATAATAACTGTACAAAATAGTGGCAAAAGTAACAAAAAGTTGGATAGCAAATGCTCTGTCCTGGCTCATTGTAAAGCAGGTAGAGTTATGCAGTAAGACATCTGCAAACTGGGGTAGGCACAGACAAAGGCATCCTCTGAAATACTGCAGGTGTTGGTCCCTTCAGAGGAAAACACAGACAGCAATTCACTCTATTGTTGGCTGAGATCAGAAAAATAAGGAAATCAAATCATCAGACTAATTTGCTACACAATTATCCGAGTAATTCTCTTCCAGAGTAGAAGAAAACATTAAATAGCCCCCCATAATATTTTCTAAATATGAGACAATTCAGCGTTTCCATGGGAGCAAAGGAGGGACTTCCAAGTATTAGACTAGACACAGAGCTAAGGATTGAGCTCAGGAAGATACTTAGGCATTCGTGTGGATTTCAGTCATTATGTAGTCCCATTATCTCCAATATTTCAAACACTGTGAGGGCAGTCAGGGCAGCAAGGAACTATATGCCGTAAATAATAGAGAAAAACAAAAGACAGATTTGTGTAACTGTATATAACCTCATTTCCCAACCCAAATTTTACTCATCTTTTTCAACAGAAAACAGCAAGGATTTAGTTATGTGTCTCTAAAACCTAGTTCACCATGAAGCTGATGTTCAGAGGCTCAAGAATCCTAGGTTCTGATAGGTGGTTATAGATGTTCTTTATTGAAGGAATAGGTCTGAAGTGTTATTAAATCTAAGAGGAGCTGGGAAAATGGGGATAGAGTTCTGCCTTTATTCTCTTCTGTTGTTTGTTTGGTGTTTGAGGCTTTTTTTATCTATTATGAGAACTCCTCTGAAAAACTGTATTTTAAATATGCTATACTGGAGATGAGATGACCCAAAGCACCATGAAGAATCCCATTTTGACTTGCTCTTGCATAAGATATATTATTAACTCTTGCTCTGCTGTCTCACAGAGATCACAGTGTGAGGCATAGTGTAATTAAACAACAAAATCTCATTTCTTCTCAAATTTGTGACCCAAATGCCTCAATGGAGGCCTTCAAACCTGGAGGGCACAAAGGTGGAGCTCATCTG
Source organism: Grallaria varia (assembly GCA_013396735.1). Classification (NCBI taxonomy): domain Eukaryota; kingdom Metazoa; phylum Chordata; class Aves; order Passeriformes; family Formicariidae; genus Grallaria; species Grallaria varia. The sequence goes on along the minus strand of VWZG01008764.1, from coordinate 126,811 downwards.
CATGAGTGTTCCTACAGTATAGGTATGTCCATCTGAACAAGGGTGATTATTTTTATAGCCAATGCAGAAATAGTTTCTGGAGTCCAAGGAGTCATTATATGAAGGATATCAAGAACACTGCCCTTATCTCCATTGATATATGGACCAGAAAACTTTCTTATTTATTGTTTTTAATGGCAGGTAGGCAGCTAGCTCAAATTGGTATACTTGTATTGCAAATAGCTGTCTACACATACTACAGGTTTTATTGACAGATCTCAGGAGAGACCTCCACGATACTAATTTAGAATTTTACCTTATTTAAGGGCAACTACAAAATGTTGCCATCTAATAGTATCCTATCGGTTTGAATGGAGTTGATGATGCTATCCCAATAGCTAACCAAGGAGGCTCATATTGCAAAGGTTCTGTCAGCTGGGTGCCTTTGTTAGCCATGTCACAAGAAAGACCAAACCCAAAATAAGCCTAGAAACCAATTTACTTCCTCACACCCAGATGACATCTCTGGCCTTACAAAGAGGGAATAATCTCTGCAGCTAATCTCTTTATGTGTCCCATCTGTGCATGCTGAACCTTTACAGGTTTCATCTCCTTTGTCCATAAAGGTAGATTTGCAAGAAAATCTTTAATTAGGCAGACCTCTCGATATACTCAGATAATACAATCCTATGGGTCAATGTACAACATAGAAAGATATATCTTATTGCACAAAGAGTTAGGATGGAGGGAGGGGAGAGGCAGAAACATCCGGATAATACCTAAAATTCTTGGTAATATTGTGTGGAGTAAAAAGGAATAATAAGGGAAACAAGAGTGGCATGTTGGGTATGTCTGCCACATACTGCATGTAAAGTCCTGTTTTCCTAAGAAACTGAACAACTACAAACTTTGAGAATATAATCAGTGTAAAATTGTGTGCAAGAAAAAAGGAGGCAATGATCTAGTCACTACATTTCCTTCCCGAGTGTTTAAGTGGAAAGTTAAAGTGATTAGTGGAAAAAACCCCAGATTCGACCTCTCTGATTAAAAATGTCCTTTTCTGCCAAAGATGTGATGTTCCTGTAAAATACAGAAACAAGCTCTCTGTGCTCCAAGTCCATGTTCCCTGTAGTCTGAGGGGCAGGGAGGGAAAATATTCCCTTTTCTGCACTGCTCCTGCTCCAGGTTAGCAGGTTCTCGGAGACCAGGCAGGCTGTCCCCCCATCCCAGGAGTATGTTGGAATACCTTCAAGTGAGGTCTTCCAGACCACCAATGTAGGTACCATTGTCCCTCACCTCTGTGTGAGCCTGGAGAGAAATTGGGTCTCTTCTGGGATACAAGTGGTTAAAGCCCTTCTGTACACACTCTTATCTGGGATGGGAACATTTCCAAAAATGGGAGCTAAATTTCTCCAACAATGAAAAGCCAGATCATGGAGGGATAAGTCTATAAAAATGTCTTGTGGATGAGATGAGAACTAAATAGGAGAGGTTTTTTTCTGTTTTGCTTTTATTTGTTTGTTTGTTTCTTTGAATAGAAAAATATGTGGTAGCTGAGACTCCTTTCAGTGAGCTTGTTAGCAGGAGCTAGGAAATAGTGATGTAGTAGACCCATTTCTTTATGTCCAATGTTTTACAGGAGAATAACAAGTTTTCTGGTTCAAAACATCACAATAAACTATCTTAGTCTTGCTGAGCTCTATGCTTGACCAGGTGCTATGACTACTACCAATTTCTCACATAAGGGGCTGATGAAAAATTAGTCAAATATCTGTATGTATTTTGCTTTTAACGTCTTTTACCAGCTTTAATAATGGGACTTGAAATGTAGGATTTTAAAGTAGTATTTTCTGGTGGTAGAGGTTTATCAGAATAATTTGTTAAGAATATAAATCACTTTTCTATTAATATTATTCTGTAGTATTAGTGGTTTATGACTAACTACATCTTATCATAAAATCATACAATAATTTGGGCTGGAAGGGACCCTTGAAGGCCGTCTAGCTCAACTCCCTTGCAATGAGCCAGGACATCTTCAACTAGATCAGGTTGCGCAGTGCACATCCAGCCTGACCTTGAACGTCTCCAGGGATGGGGCATCTACTGCTTCTCTGGGCAACCTGTGCCGATGTTTTAACACCCTCATTGTAAAAAATTTCTTTATATCTAATTTAAATATTAGTGATCTAGTTCCTTTTCTCCTTATTTAGATCTCTCCAACTTGGTCTGAGACTATAGTTTCCAGCAGGTTTGGAAATGTTCCTCTGATAAAACTGCAATATAAAATAGCTGCTCTTTTATCTGACGTGAATCCTCAAGCTTTCGTTTCAGTGAAGATCCAGGGTGAGCCAACACTGCTAATTAGCAAAAACACTGGTAACATATGCCAGGCATTTACATTAATCAGTTATAAAATGTAAATATTTTAAAACATACTTTCTTCAGACTTTGTGATTTATAGGCATTGCATGACAGAAGGATGGCACTCAGTTTTCGAAACTGAATTAATCTGAAATGAAGAGCATTTCAAACTGTTCATTCTTTGTCTTTTTATTAATCTTCTTAACTTGAAGTTCTTTTCTGTCTTGCAATCATGTACTAAGCATGACAGAATACTTCCATCATCTTACAGAAAAATGTTCCAAGCACAACACAATGATCTTTATGCTTATCTGATCTGTAAATTACAGAACACTGTGCTTATTTGAGGTACTAATTATAAAAATTTAGCATTGAAAACATACCTTGAATTAATTTACTTTTGATCTTTTGTGTAGCTATTTATCATCAGAAAGGATTAATTTCTTAATTTCAGCACTTTTCAGTGAAAGCATTTGTACAAAGAAGGAAACTTGCTTGCAAGACAGGCAGCCCTGTTACGTACAATGAGGCAAAAGCAGTGTGTGGATGAGAAATCACAAACACTCTTTGTCACAAAAGAAAACAGCTCCCACTTTAATAGTGGGAGAAGAAATGTGTAAGACAGAAACTACACCAGCTCTAAAACTTCTCTAAGACCCCAAGGACTAGAGAAGGAGAGCACATTGTTTCTCCCCACAGCAGGGTGTGTCTGAGGAGCCAGACCTGGTGTTCCTGACTTCTCAGCCTATGCTGTTTTGGTTGACTAAAGCCATGTAACAGTGCATTAGGATTTCAGGATAGGCGTCTGTCACACCTCTGGCCAGGCTGTCCCAGCTCAGTTCATGGCTGTTGCTCCTCTGCTGGGATAGTGGCAATCATGAGAGGAGCCGGGTTTCATCTTCTCTGCAGCTGCCCTTTCAAGGATGGCAGGCTGCTACTGAAGCTCCCCATTGCTCCTCTTTGCCAGAAGAAACAAACCCTGTCTCTCATCCTCTCCGCACACCACTGAGTACCTTGGAACTTGCCACTGGACACTTTTCAGTTTCTCAACAGCCCTCTTTGGCAGGGTGCCCAAATAGGACATCATTCCAGCTATGGGCCTACCTGCAGCAAGCAGAGCTTGATCTGCAAGCCACTCTTCCTAATGTAGCTCATTTCCCAATTTCTGTTCCTAGTCAGAGTGTGCTATTGACTTGTGCTTGCCTGGGCATTCCCTGTATGCACAGGTCCTTTCAGCAGGCAGTATTCTGCACCTCGCCACCTTGAACCTGCCTTCTCCCTGGCAGGCTCATGGCAGTCCCCTTCCTCAGCAGACCTAGGTAGCCATTATGGCTTTTCCCAGATACTGGAGTGCAGCCACATGGCCCACAGCCACAGTTGAAGGAGTCCCCACCAACACTACTCTCTCACAAAGGGTCTCTGCTCCAGTTGCATTGAGGCACAGCCCAACAGTGGGACAGGGCTGAAGTAAGGCTTCCTTAGCCCATGTCTGTCTTCCCTCCTGTGCTGGGACACCTGTGCTTTCCCACAGCATTGTCAGCTCCACTAAGTGGAAGCAGGGAAAGGGTAATGAGCTGCTCACACTCCTGGCAGCACACATGACCATGCTAAAGCTTGGGGTTATGGGACAAGGAGTGTGGAGGAGGTCTTCTCTCAGAGGCTTTTACCATGAGATTGTTGCTGCTCAGGTCTGTTTCTACTTGATTCCTTCAGCATGTGCAGGTTGGGGTATAAATAATGAACTTGTTGGGACTACTAGGAAAGACCAGAGATTTTGCAAACAGGTGATCAACTTTCTTGGCTTCCTCTGTGTCAATAAGAAAAACTAGATCAGATATCTCTTTCAAGTCCTAAGCCCTGAGGCATGGTGAAGTTCACGCACATAAATTTGTTTTCCCTTGAAAACATCCAGTGTGCCTGTGGGCCCTGACTCTTGCTAACCACTGAGTTCTTATTGGGATTGCCGCAGCCCCCAGTTCTTTCAAGGTCAATGACACTGATTTCCCAGCACAGATAATGGCGTGTCTGTGACAGCATCCCACTGCAGGAGGGTTGGCAAGGACAGATGGGGTCTCTCTGCGGACTTGCTTGCCTCCTATCCTTGGACACAGCTGGGCTGCACCACAGCACTGACACTGAGATGGGACCTCCATACTTGTCTGCCTCTGCCTGCAGACAGTGTGTGTGGGAGTTGTTGGGAGCACAGGTACCCTCTGCCCTCCATGGGGTGTTTGACTGGCCCTGCACCTCAACTCTGGCTTCTGTGTGAAGAGCAAGGCTGTTCTGTGCGTGGCAGCCTATGAGCAGTTTTGTCTATGGCCACAAAGCAAGCACATGGTACTTCAAAACACACAGCTGATAGGGATGTACTTGCGGGATGAGGTGAGGTTTAACTCCTGGGAACAATCCCTGTTGGGGTGCCTGTGGGTGCTGGTAGTCATAGTGTCAGCATGGGAGAATGCGTGGGTACCAGCATGCTGGAAGGAGAGGAATTACAACAGGTCAGTGCTCAGCTGAGAGGTGTTTCTCAGGGCAGGTTCAGCCCTCACCCCACTGTGCTAAGGGGTGTTAAAAGTAAATAGCCAGGGTATGTAAAAGAACACTGCAGCACTGGGAGGCAAAGTAGGTCCTTGCCAGAGATGTGCAGAAGCGTTATGTCTGTGCTGGAAATTAAACCAAAGCATCCTATTACCAGTACAGTGCTTTAACTGTCAGATGATCTCCCCTCTAGAGAGCTAACCTGTTGTCAGGAGAGAAAATGTCTGTGAAGTTACAAATTAGCACTAAAGAGTATTCTTGATGTTTTTCCCTAGACGTTTGTAATTTTATTTTTATAAAATGCTGGCACTTTTTAAGGACAAAATTATCTTTCTTCTGTGGTGTGCACTCTCAGGCACAAATAAAACTTCAGTTTTGACAACTGACAAAGTATTAAAGGGATGTGATACATGTGTTATTTTCAGTTGTTCTTGGAGCTGGACTTGAATCAGTGTCATCTGAAGGGATGCAGCAGGTAAATATATAACTAGCAGGTCAAAGGGCTTTCCAGTCTCTTGTGTAGCTATAGTGAGGACAGCAGGAAAATTCGTGCTTACCCATTGAGCTCTGACACTCACAATAAAGTTGTGGCAGTGGTACAAAGCAGGGTCTTTCCCTTTAGGGACTTCTCCATTTCCAGTTTGATTGCCTTAGGGCTCCCTTTTAAAGATGTTTTAAAGAATACCGTTTGCTTTGTTACTTCTTATTGCATTTAGTCTTTTAGCCAGGCTTGGCCTAAGACCCGAATGAGTTCACATGTATGTCCAAATGCAGCATTTCACTCTCTGGTTCTGACATGATGTGCTTTTATGAGCCTTTGCTCAGCTGCAGCTGAGAATTAATCATTGAATTTCAGTGCTTGTCTCACCCATCTGAATCCAGGTGGGGTTTTATATGACCTTTTGTTTACCTTACATTTAGTGGGGGAGGGAGGTGTCAGTGCCCTAACTCAATCTCATGCAGTCTCCTGTATTAAATCAATCGGGCATTAAAGAAAAGAGATTACAGGATACGTTCAAGGCTCATGGAAACACTCCTTGCTTCATACTGATGTGGGTCTGGAAGTTTGCTGAGGATGTGCTTTGGAGTGAAAATTATGGCCATGCATAGCTGTATTGCACCGCCCCTCCACCAGCCAGAGTCCACCAGGTCACATTGGCATGAGGTGATGGAATGATGCTCTGAAACCAGCAACCCGCCACAGTCCTGGACAGGGCACAGCAGCATCAGTGCAATACTGCAATCAAGTGAATTTGTCAAGATTTGTAAAAGAAATATTAAGATTGATATGAGTTAATCGTGGATTGAAATATTTGTGTGGAAGTTGGAGATGAAGCAGTAGAACAAAGTTTAGAAGAAGAGGTAAGATTAATAGCTGTATGTGTGTGATTTCATTCAAAGGAAGAGGAGGAACAAACTGACCTTAAGATAAGGTGACAAGAAGATGAAGAACAGGACTGGTGCCATAAAATAAACAGACAAATAAAGCAAGAATTATGAGGGCTCAGTTGACATACTGAGGCAAAAGATCCCAAATAGCACCCACTTCTACAGGGCACAGAGGCAAACCAGTATAAATTCCTCATTGTTAGCCCTGACATACATGTCTTAGTGCGGCTGAGCATATGTGTGTGAACATGTGAATGGGTGAAAATCAGTGTGGAGATATTGTAAATCAAAATCACCTTTCCCTTCCATAAGACCCCACAGTGAATTAGTCTTACAGTAATTTGCTACAGATTGGACTTGCTGAGATGCAGGAGGAAAAAGCGCAACAGAGCCCTCAGTGATGTAGCAATTCTGGTTTCAGAAGGATCTCTCTCTGGGCTTAGATCACACATGAAGGTGTAGCAAGTTAGCAGGTGCAACCTCAAGGGTCTGGATGTTATATCCCATGGAGCTTGGTATCCATAATCTGAAATATTTTAAATAAAGTGTAAAAGACTTTTGAACAGTATCCGAATTTTGTGCTGGCCCACAGAACATTAAGGGTAATGAAAGCTTAACTACTGTCAAAACAGGAACAGATGCACTATACCCAATCTTACAGAAAAATAGGATCAAAGCCATTTTAGACTTCAGAACTAACAAAGACACATTGTCATCAGCCTTTCCAGTAACCTGCAACTGTTCTGTGTAAAATTTAATTCAATCCAGCTGAGACATGAGCCAAACTTTTATTTTGGCTACATATGTTCTAATTTTGCTGAAAGCTGGAACAATTATGGTCCCATAGCTCCAAATTTTAGTCTTATTTTATTTTATAATCAAACTGGAAATATTAGCAAGCAGTCTTTTCAACTCCATCAATCGCAGAATTAAAGTTACCGAAAAAGGAAGAATCTAGGGACAAGGAAGAGATGGGGCACGAAGATTTTTGGCCATTGACTGAACAATAAATCCCTACAAGGGAATGCGGCTCAGAGGAGGTGGTCTAGGGTGATGTAATCATGAAGCTCAGGGAATCACGTAGGATGTGACTGATCACAGCTGTTGTAAAGAAGCCAACTTCTTTGCAACAGGACTCCTTTGCAAAAGAGGGTGACCTTTGTTTTAGATAAGCAGCTATGAACAGTCGAGTGGCTCATCTAGTAGTGTAAATGTTTCTCACCAAGTTCATTAAAAGAGTGTAAATGTCTCCCTGAGTTAGCCTGAACAGCGCGGGGGAGTGAATATGTGGCTCGCTCTGACACAGAGTATAAAAACCAGACAACTAACAAAAGTATTTTGAAGAGAACAGGCTTGAATTAACTCCAACCCATGTTTTCCTTCCTGGCCACTGGGGATGCCCAGCATCATGACAGTGAGTATATTTAGAGATGGATAATGAGAATCACACAATCAAACTGTTCATTGCAATTCCTATATATATATTTTGTTAAGTCTTACAGTGATGTTGTGATTTCAATATATTTTGTATTACTCTGCTAAATCAAAAATCCCATGTAACAACAACCAGCTTTTAATAAGTACATTTGACAATAAACCTTTCACCTTTCCTATGTGGAATATCTAAAAGAGCTTGATCAGGGAATATTGGACTCTGACAGGCTATTCCTGTCTTCTTTCAGTACCAGGTTGCCTTGGAAATGCTGGTGGTCTCTGCGAAAGTGAGAAGAAACAGTGTTAGCTTGCCAAAGGTGCAGTGACTGCTTTAAATACAGTCCTGCACTCCCCTTTTTCTCAATAACCCTTGTGCACGGACCAAGTTTGACAAACAATCGTGCTTGCTAATGCATATGATATTACTTTTAAAGGGATTTTTTTGGTCATGGTAATACTTCTTTGCAACACAGTAATAGCAACAACAACAATAATAATTATAATAATAGAAAATATTTAGAGCGTCTTTTTTCAAATTGGTGACATTTAATGTTTGGGACTCTGGGAAAACCTAGCAATGTGTATTTGGAGATGTCTACTTCCTAAATTTTCTTGGTTGCTTTGAAAATTCCCTCTCATGAGTATACTAAAGGCAATTCTTCTATTAAAAGTCTGCTGGATTACAGTCAAACCCTTACTCTCAGGTATTTCTTTTAAAATGACAGGAGAGATGGAGTGCTGCATTACTTTGTCTGATAGCAGCCTTAGCACAGCTCATAGCATGCAGCTCACTGCAGTATTCCTTAGGTGAAGGGGCAGAGCTTTGCTAGTCTGATCCTGCACATTGCAAAATGAGAGATTCAAATAATGTTTCCCTTCTCATAGAAGAGGCCTATATACCTTTCAGTCTATGTAGTATGTATTTTTTTATTCTTAGCAAAGACTGCAATAAACATCGTGCCCTAAAGTGTTTGGTGTTTTCATTTCCTGTGATGAGGAGCATGACTCCTCTGACCTCATGAAGTATTATAAGGATCTGCCAGTGGCAGGCACAGGGGTTGTTTTCCTGTGGACATGGCTCATTTATAACCAATTCCTTTTTCAGTGGGGATAAATTAGAGAGAAAAGACTATTTTGAATGTTGTTTTCCTAAAACCCCTCAGTCCTCCTACCTCTAGGCCAAATTAAGACTCCCAGTTACATTATATCTCTGCGATATTGTTAAAACCAGTGGTCGCTTCCCCTTAATTTTCCTCTCTATTTTAAGATGTAAAAACTGAGATAGAAATCGCTCCATTTAATCAGGTTTTGTATGCATAAATCTAAGGAGGCTTTTCTTGCATTAAATTTTTTAAAAGTGAATTTCCTTTAGAAAGAGCAATCCGGTAGTCTCAGTTGAACAAGCATTTTTTGACAAATTACAAATGCCTTGAAAGCAAGTCATAATCCATTACAGAACTCCCCTCTACTCCCTGCTGTAAAAATATTTATAGCTAGAAATAAAAAATGCATACACAAAAAGAAGATATAAATGGCAAAAAATAAACAAGCACTCAAGAGTTGAAAGTCAGTAGAAATTTTTAGATGACCTCAAGTGATTTCCCACTTTTTAAAAGAACACTCTGTCCACTTCGTGACTTGACCAAGGTAAGACAAAATAAAGAACGAGGCAAGCGCTTTTATGGCATGTGTCAAAAACTGGGAAAGGAATGTGTGTGAACTATTAGGGAGTTTTTCTATTAAGAATTGATATATCTTAGTTAAAATACATCAGTCATAGGCAGCAGTTGAAATTTGTGGCCTACAGATATCTGCCTGGGGGGGATGCAAGTGGGAGATGATCTGCAAGTCACTTCATTGCTGGTAGGGAAAACACTGTAAAACATTGAATTTAGTGACATCTATGCTCTCACACTACTTTTGTTAACAAGACTAAATAGATATTTCCTGTGTTGTTTTTAGTGCCTAGTGGCGATACAAACCAGGGATCCATCCATCTGGCAACATCTGGCAAGTTTTAGACACCCTGAGAAGACTCAGAGGTAGACGTCTGTGTATGTGGGAAAACTGCAATTCTTAGTGTAAAACCTTTAGACTTAAAAATATTTAAATGTTTAATACCTAAGTGCTTGATTCAGGGATCCATCCCTTTCATCAAGAAAGGTAGTGCAGGAGGAAAGAAAAGTTCAACTGTCAGGTTCCCTCCTCCTGTCTTTGCAATCAGTGACATAGAAACAGAAAGCTGAAGGGAGGGAAGGAGGGGCATTTGTTGCCACAGCAGCACAGGCAAGGAGAAGGGCAGCAGCAGAAGGATGCAGCCTTGAGGGGGTATTGATTCCCCCTGTGCCAGGTGTGCCAAATACTGGGGTGAAGAGAGCTTGTACCCAGTGAGCGCAGAACTACCCAGGGCACAGGGTCAACATGACAGCTAATGCTTTTACACTGTGCTTGGAAACGAGTTAACTGCTAAATGTTTATTAAAGGCATGGTACAGAAATCAGTGCTATTTCTTGGTGCTGTACAGCACTGAGCTGAGGACTACCTGGTGGGCAGTGCTGTACAATATATGTTACAGCCTGCTACCAGAATCTGGGAATGCACCTGATAGCCCTAGTCTTAGTATGAGATTAATTTCTCCACTAGCTTCTTCCTTCTACTGCCTCCTGTGATGCTTAAACCTGGTGCAGTACCAAAACACTTGAGACAGGGACCAGGGGAGCAAGATGGTTATGTCCTCTTTGGGTTTTCCTCAGTAGAACTAGGTCTTCTCTGCAAGATGTGGATTGCATTCACCTGCAAATGACTCAGGATAAAAATGTCATGGTGGAAGTCACTGGGAAGCAGTGAAGATCTGAGAATGATGTGCTCTGTTCACTGTTGGCAGACCAGCTGTAAGGTTAAGGGCAGGAGATATGTACAGGTGTGAAAGAGGGGAATAAAATCCGACATGTCAGTGCTTTGCAACAGCAAGTTGTGTGGCTGGGGGCTCACTGCAGAAGCAAGTAAAGCTTATATTGTCCCTGGTTAACAGAAGCAACCTTTGGGCTGTGAGATAACATTCTTTTCAGAGCCCTTACATGAGTGAAGAGGCTTGAGGGAATCCATCCAAATCAGTGTGAGACTTCAAGAGGAATCAATCTACTTTTGAAGCTGAAAATCTAGGCAAACCTAAAAGGCCTGCTCTTTTTAGCTCACTGTTGTGTTTATTGATTTTGGTTGGGGTTTTTTTAGCTGAGTTTGTCTTTTATGATAAATATTACATTAACTGACTCTCGCTAACTTCTTGGGTCATGACTGGTAATAGGAAGAAGATTACAGTGCGAATATGAACTTTGCAAACTCTTAGCATGAGCTCTCCCTCTACTCTTCACCCTAGGGACAATTCATCTCTGACCTATGAGTACAGTTCTCAGCAGAGAGCTAATCTGTTCTATAAACAAACTGATTCAATTCCCTTGGAAAAACACTGAACAAATAAATGCACCATCTATGAAATCAATGTTTCAATCCCAAGCAGAAGCAAACAGCCAACATTTGGCATCTGAGTTGGTTTTCTTTTATGCGCTCTTGATGACACGTCTGCAAATTATTGGCTGTTTCAAGGAAAGGCCACACAATTGTGTTTTGGTTTTTTCCCCCATGAAGGACAACGAAGCAATTGAATTTGCTCTTTGAGAATCCATGAAAATTAGGGCTTAGAACTGAATTTATATCTGTTCTAATCAGTGGAAATGTTAGAAAGGAGCAAGGAAAAGTGTGTGACTGGTATTTTTCACATAGCCAAAAGCCATAATTTAGTTCCACTGTATGACTGACAGTAGAATAATTATTTTTTCACTAACTACAGCAACCAAAGTCTCTTGCATTGAAGTCACCCCTAACCGCAAAGACTTGATCGGGGACCTGAAATTTTTCCTCACATTCTGCCACCTGCCCACGTACTACAATCTGTGATTCGGTGTAGCTCTCTGTAGGTGAGGTATGCCACATAATCCCCGTTCTTGACACTCCAACAGCCATTTGGCTATCAAGGCCATAGGCACCCCACAGTTTCCAGGAGGGTTCAGAGGTGCTGGATGTAAGGTGCAGTCTTAGTACTATTTCCAGTCCCCTCACTAACTACAGTGATTTTCACGTGTAGCTTGAAAAGGGGGGAGCATATTTCTGCACTATGCTGCCAAAATCCTGTTCACTTTCTAGGATATCTAGGATATCCTGTAAACAAAGGCGCTGCTTAGAGACATGTTGTGGAACACGGCTTTTGCCCGGCCTCTGTTTGGACATGACAGAAGTAAATCCCTAGGCATGAGCCAGCCTGCAGATTCAGATGCTCAGTTTACAGAGATGGGTCTGAATACCAAGACAGAGCAAATTAGATGAGGCGATTCTGAGCATCTAGAGGCATGCTGCAAATTTTGATCTACAAGCTATGAGCTGTACAGCCAGATGCAGATAAAATACCCCTTGCATGGAGAGCACCTTTGGTCTGTAGTATAGAGCATGCAAGGATAGGAGCTAGTGACAAGCCAGTCAAACCCAAACTTACACTAGTGTCCTTGAAGCTGTAGACTGTGTAGTTCTCTGAACCCAAATCCTTACCTTAACCCTAATGGCTGGTAGGAGGTGATTTAGAGGTCACCAGCACCATGGGTGGCCCAGATTAGAAATGTGTGAAAGGAAAAATACGGGTGCATGGCCATGCACACATTGGCATGTCTTTTCCAGGCCTATAGCCCCTGAAGCTGTTGGCTTTGTGGTTCTCTGAACCCTAACTCTAACCCTAGGGCACTTGGAGCTAAAGATAAGGTCCCCAGGATCGTGAATGGCCCAGGTTTAAAAAGTGTGGAAGGAGCAATGTTGAAGTGCTGCCATGCTTTCTTTGGCATGTGTTTTCCAGCTCCATTGGCCCTGGAACAGCTGGCTTTGCAGTTTTTTGAACCCTAACCCTAATCCTAACACTAACTGCAGTTTGGGATGCAAGGGTGGGCCCCAGCACTGAACCCTAACTCTAACCCTAGGGCACTTGGAGCTAAAGATAAGGTCCCCAGGATCGTGAATGGCCCAGGTTTAAAAAGTGTGGAAGGAGCAATGTTGAAGTGCTGCCATGCTTTCTTTGGCATGTGTTTTCCAGCTCCATTGGCCCTGGAACAGCTGGCTTTGCAGTTTTTTGAACCCTAACCCTAATCCTAACACTAACTGCAGTTTGGGATGCAAGGGTGGGCCCCAGCACCATGGGTGGCCCAGATTAGAAATGTGTGAAAGGAACAGTGTCGGTGCAGCCACATGCTTCCCTTGGCATGTCTTTCCCAGCCCTATTGTCCTTGGAAATTGAGTAATGAAAGAGTTGCTCTATGTTCCTCTCCATTCTCATATTAATAAGGTTTGTACTTTGTTCTAACTTACCTCATGAAGAATTTGAAAATATCTTAGCAGTTCAACACTTGTCCATTTACCCAGCTCTCACTGCCACGGGAATGTACTTTCTTCCTGGCAGAAGGTCCTACATTTTCCTTTTTCTTTGGGAAACTTGGATCTTCAAGCTGCATGCGTCTGGCAGAGATGTAAAATCTTGTTCTCTGAAAAGTGCATTTTTGTATTTTCTCTTAAAAATGTCATTGGTTGCTGATTTTAAACAATCTACAACCATAAACTGTGCTAATCCAGACTCCTAGACTACTTTTCTGTGCTTGTATAGTTAAATGTCTCCTTCTGTCTTGTTTTCCCACACTGTGGTGAAGTGGGACAATAGGTTTCCATTCAAAATGCCAATTACATGAAAAATAAATAGACCCATCAGAAATGTGTTTTTGCTCAGAGAGTCCCAAAATTTACTGGGAGGGTTTCAAATTTCTGTGTCCAATATTGTAGTTCTTGGTTTCCACCTTCAAAATATATGTTTCTTCACCAGGTTTAAGTTTTTAATACAAGGCAGATGGTACTTTTCAAAGAAGCACTGCAAAGATAAAAAAAATCATTACTCTTTTGTTTTTTAATCTTCTTGACAAGTATTGCATTCTTCTTTTTCCATTAAGAGGCAATCAACTCAAAGTAGCCAATAGTATCTAAAACTGTGGACTATGAGACTTGTACTTCAGAACTCTGTTCCTATATGTGTTAACAAAACTGAACAGATACTCTTTCCCATGAAATTCCCAAGATTTTTTCTGCTTATTTTGTTGTGATTTAGACCTGTAGCAAAATAAATAGATAAGATGGTCATGTTGTTCTTTTTTGCTTCACATAATGGTAAATACTGCATTTCAATGCTTTAAGATCATTAATTTGGAACATCATCATGCAAGGGTTTTTTAACTGAAGTTCAACCTATTCATCAGTTGCCTGAGATGCACTTACATACCTGTGGATCAACAATACAGGCTATGACTAGGACATTCCTGCAGCATTTCAAGCTAGTCCATCTGGCAGTCAAACAGAAAAGGCACTTGAATTTGTAAGCAGCCTACCACTCTATTATGTCTGGATAAATTAAAACATCTCTCTCCGAGCAACATTTTGTGCTACAGAACTTCATAACACTGTTCACTGTGCAGAGAATTAAAAATGTTTCGGATACATGAAGATGATGTGTTCAGATCTACCTGAGCACTAACCTGTAAACAGTGGTAGAACAAATTAACAGCATCTTCTTTAGGTCACAGAATATTCTGAGTTGGAAGGGACCCTGAAGAATTAGCAAATTCAGCTCTTAACCCAATGGCTCATACTGGGACTGAACCTGCAACCTTGGCACTATTAGCATCATGTTCCAACCAACTGAAGTAATCTCATGCTCTGATCATACCATTTCTTATGCATACCGTTCTTATGCAACCAGATTTTCTCCTTCATCAGTTTCTAAGAGAATTGTTGAGGGCATGAGAAAGGGTGATGTTGATTTCCCCAAGGAACCATCAGGACGCAGCCCAGTTGAATACCTACACCTGGGAGCTGGGAGACATTCTAACATCACACAGTGTAATCATTGCCACCAGTAGCCAATTCTGTACTTTTGTCTTTTTAACCTACAAATCATTTGTTTTCCAGGACTCTCAGTCAACAGGTTTTACTGGAGTTCTCAGAAAAGTGATTTCCTTGGCAAAAGTTGCCCTTTCTGAAACCCTGAATTATTTACACATCTCACCTGTCAATTAAGCAAGTCCATATTTTTTCCCCTGCTTGAGAAAAAAAACTTTTTCCATTTCTATGTGCATTTCTTATAACCAGTTAAAAAAAAATTGTGGGGTGTAGAAGTGCTGATACATTTAGTACAGCATTAGGCAACTCTGAATGACAGTGTTTACGTTTTGAAAAAGTATTAGCAAGGCATCTCTGCACCTTCTAGCATGGAGCACATAGCATCCTTTCCTACAGTTTTTGAGTTCTCATGACTGAATTATTCATGGCCTCTGAAATCATTCTGTGGATGTTCTCATGGCTGACTGCTGTATTTCTGATCCCCTTGTCTGTTGGTGTGACTGGACTGGAGTCTGTGTGAAGGTTTCCAGCAGAACTTTCAGATGTTTTTCAGCAGCAGAATTAAAAGATTTAATAGTATTTTTCATTCTCTGATATGTTCTTGGACACGTGTGTGTGTGCTGTGTGAGTGTAGGGTGTAGGTGAGTATACGCAGATACATGAAGCCCATGAATATAGTAAAGCACAGTGGACTCCAGTGTTGCCAGAATTGCAGCGATTATCTTACTATGTATAAGTAGCCCAAAAATAACAAAACATATCAAATAAAATAAACTTTCCAGCTGGAAAGAAAACCTTGACAACTCCTCACGTTGTTCATCGCCCAGTCTTCACAAAAATGGGAATGCAAAATATCTGAACAAAATATCCCATCAGTTAATAAATGGATTAAATGTTGCCCACCCCAGCCTAATTTGCTGTGTTTTTTCAAGCACTGTCAAAATGCTTGATAGTTTAAAAACATAATGCACAGTGGTGTTTCTTGTGAAGTCTGTTATGGGGAAATTTATCTGTCCTGCACAATTTACAAAAAAACACTGGCTTTCACCATTAGGCAATTCTGTAAGCAAGACACAATCTTTAGTTATTAAAAAGCATATGGCCAAACCAGAAAAATGTTGGTATGGTAATTTACAGGTATGCAATAACTTTTATCTACCTCATGTTTAAAATTGCTGCCCTGTCCAGGAGGCCAAGGTCTTTCTAGATTATTAAAAAATAATAACAAACAAATAAAAGTTTAAATTAGGGCGTTTTTGTGTTTATTTTATCACAATTAAATGAGATCTTAACTTTATAAATCATATCATTCCTTCCACCATATGCAAAGTGAAAAAGAACCATTTTGTGACATGATAATTCCTCTAACAACACTCTCATACCACCATTCAACTGAAATTTTTCTCCTTTTCCTTTCAAACCATAAGTTTCCCTTCCTACATCTTCTAAGAGCGAACAAAAACACAGTTTTTGGAAATGAGCCTCACATTTTATTCAAATTTTGTGAGACAGGATCATAAGAGCTTGAATCATACAATCATAGAATTAATTGGGTTGGAAAAGACCTCAGAGATCATCAAGTCCAGCCCTTGGTCCAACTCCAATCAGTTTACTAGATCATGGCACTCAGTGCCATGTCCAATCTCAGTTTACAAACCTCCATGGACGGTGAATCTACCACCTCTCTGGGCAGGCCATTCCAATGCCTGATTACTCTCTATGAAAAGAATTTTTTTCTAATATCCAACTTAAATTTCCCCTGGCAGAGCTTAAGCCCGTGCCCCCTTGTCCTATTGCTGACTGCCTGGGAGAAGAGACCAACCCCCACCTGCCTATATCCTCCCTTCAGGCAGTTATAGAGAGTGACGAGGTCACCTCTAAGCCTCCTCTTCTCCAGACCAAACAACCCCAGCTCCCTCAGCCTCTCCCCATAGGACTTGTGCTCCAGTCCCTTCACCAGCCTCGTTGTTCTTCTCTGGACCCGCTCCAGCACCTCAATATCTTTCCTGAACTGAGGGGCCCAGAACTGAACACAATACTCCAGGTGTGGCCTCACCAACGCAGAGTCCAGGGGAAGGATCACTGCCCTGGTCCTGCTGGCCACGCTATTTTTGATACAGGACAGGATACCATTGGCCTTCTTGGCCACCTGGGCACACTGCTGGCTCATGTTGAGCTTCCTGTCAATTAGTACCCCCAGGTCCCTTTCTGCCTGGCTGCTCTCCAGCCACTCTGTCCCCAGCCTGTAGCGCTGCATGGGGTTGTTGTGGCCAAAGTGCAGGACCCGGCACTTGGCCTTATTGAACTTCATCCCATTGGAATCAGCCCATCTCTCCAATCTATCCAGATCCCTCTGCAGAGCCCTCCTGCCCTCCAGCAGGTCAACTCTCCCTCCCAACTTACTGTCATCAGCAAATTTGCTGATGATGGTCTCAATCCCCTCATCTAAATCATCAATAAAGATGTTGAACAGGACTGGACCCAACACTGACCCCTGGGGGACACCACTGGTGACCGGCCGCCAGCTGGATGCAGCCCCGTTCGCCAGCACTCTCTGGGCCTGGCCCTCCAGCCAGCTCTTAATCCAGCAGAGAGTACACTTGTCCAAGCCATGGGCTGCCAGCTTTTCCAGAAGTATTACATGGGAGACAGTGTCAAAGGCTTTGCTGAAGCCTTTATTTAAGAAAGCACAATTGAGGTCCTTGAAGTCACAGATGTCCTGAACATCTGGCAAAGAAAATCAGCTATTGATGTCAACAACACACTCCATGTTAAAAAGGTAGTGGTAAAGTGGTGCAGCTAGCCAGTACTGCAGCTGTTTCCTAAACACCCCTGCTAGTTACCTAGGGGGATTGCTTTGTCCTTTGGGACCATACCACAAAGCTCATATGAGCATCCTAAAATGCCATGCAGTGGCTGTGAGAACTGGTTTTACATTTCCAATCAGTAGAAGACCCACTAAAAAAGATCTCTGCTTGGTTTCCATAACAGATGCAAGACACTTTCCCACCAGCCCTGGAAGAGAATTCAAAGCATTGTCAGATGAAGAAAAATGACAATTTAGGTTGGTGACTGATGAGAACTCTTTAAATTACCACAAGCATTAATTTGAGTCCCCTGTGTCTCATATACTCACAGCTTTCAGCTTTTTATTTCCATATACAGAACTTTAATTTCTACCAGAGTTCTTCTAAAAACATCTCAGTTCTTACTTCTGAAAAGCCCTTTCTGCACAGAAATTCCTTTGTTATGCACATCACTTTATTGTTAAATTATGCCTTTTCACCTTCTCCAGCAGTCAACATCCATCCACACCTCTTACTAATGCTGCATGCACATTTTGGTGTTTGCCGCACGTGCCTTAAGAATTTGCACAATGTTGCAATATTCTACCTATATTCTTCACATATTTAAGGGCTTTGATCTGAAATGCATTATCAGAGACAAATTGTAATATAGATATAGACTAATTTCTGTCACTTCAGTCATTTATTATACTGACAGAAACATTTCATTCAACAGCTCCAATAACAAAATTGCAAATAGCTATACAGTAGATGCTTTCAAGTGGTGATATATTACTGTGGACATTTTTTTTTATGTTGCAGCTTACATGAATTCCTCATTACTTCCAATTTTTTTTTTTTTATAAGCAGCTCTTTGATTTAGAAATGTACTTCCATCTATGTCACAAAGCATTCGTTCTTCACACTGTACTGAGGGGTTATCAGTCTTCTGGGTTATGTGCATTAACAATATGAAAATTTTATAGACCCTTACATTACAATTAATAGAGAAATGCCATGCACTAGACATTTTGGGGCCAAGCAGACAGATTATTGTATAACTGACAACTGCAGTAATAACAAATGAACTTTTCAAATACATATTCATGTGTGAGGTGGAGACCATTATGGTTCATGCTGGTAGTGATCCAAAGCAATGTGACCCTTGGGTAGGAACACCCCTGCTACAATTGTTACAGTCTTTCTTGTAGGCAATGATTAACACTTAAAATGAAGGTCTGGAAGACAGAAGTCAGCATTTGGTTACACAGGCCATAAGCACCTAATGACAAATAGCATTCATTATCCTTAAGATACTGTCTACAGAGTTTTAGATTATCCCCGGAAAAGGAAGGCGACACTCTTTGTATCTGTTCAACTCACTGTCAAGGATCCTCTAGAAACAATCATTCAGATTTGAAGACATCTTGAATGAGAAGTGCCAGGAATTAATTTATTTGTATTTTGTCCTAGACCTGGACTTAGCTGCCTGTTTCTTGCAGGATAATTTAGCTGGTTGTGTCACACCATCCAGAATCCATTGTCATGATTCTGGCTCTGCAGAGGGTTTTCTGTAGCAGTAAGGGCAATTTTACTTAAGCAAAAAAAATGAAGAGGTTTTATATTTTTATAAATTTAAAAATTAAAATTCTGGGGCTCCCAGGCATCTCTGCACCTGCTTTCCCCTTTAGACCTGAAGCTGAAGTATCCTTAGGTAACAGGTCCATCGCTGGTAGGATGTTCCTCGAACATGAGTTTAGGAACTGAGCTGAGTTTAGATAATCTGCCTGAGCACCTCATTGGGTCTATATAAATGAAAACAAATAGACTTTGTTTCCAGAAAATACTGCGGAGTTTTTTGCCCCCAGAAAGATGCATCTTATGGTGAAGGCATTTAGAAACTCAATTTGGCACCAGAATCTGGGCGCTCACACCCGGCTCTGCTCTGGTTCTCCTGCAGTCCCTGATGGGAGTGGGAGCCTTGAGGGGCCGTGGTGGTGCTGGGGTGGCCGTGTGTCCGTCATCATGGATGTCTCTTGGCTGCAGTCCTTGCTCCGATGCTAACGCTGCTAAAGGACTGCCACCCAGCCGGGGTGCTTGATCCATACTGCTTTGGGGGCAAATAAGGCTGGAAGAGCAAGGAGAAGTGGCGCTAAAAGAGCGACCGTTTGAGCTGTGTCAATATTTAGACACTCTGAAGGCGACGGCTGTCTTTGTCTCAGTGTTTAAAAGAAAAAGAAACCAAATCACAAGCAAACAAACCGACAACCCCAAATGCAGTCGAAGGCAGAGGCGCTGTCCCTCCTCAGGGAGCGCCTCCGCTGCCGCCGGGCGCCCAGCTTGCCATGGCGCTGGCACCACACTGTGGTCTTGTGCTGCTACTGCAAAGCTCTCGTGCTTCTGAGGCGTATTTTACCCTCTGCAGTAAAACATTTGTACAGGAACATCTTTACCCTACGGGATAAAATAACGCCGGAGTTCCGAGATGCGAGGTGCCCGCTGCCCTCCCGTGACCGGCAGCGGGCGGGCGGCATTCCCGGCCGGGAGCGGCAGGAGGCTCCGGCACCGCCACCCCCGCAGGATGCTGACGGGACACCGGCAGCTACAAGGAAAGTCAAGAGGCTCCTTCTCTGCCCGGTGCACAGTTTGGGCCGGCACTGCCCCGGGAGCGGGACCTCAGCAGCGGCAGCGACAGCGACAGCGACAGCCATCCCACACCGGAGCCAGACCCAGAGACAGACGTTTCCAGGAGGGCTGCTCAGAAAGCCTGCGTGCCGCTGGATTTCCGAGTAAAGATCTTCCCCACAAACTAAGGGAGCTAGTTGCCATCAATAACATTTTCCAGGCACAACTGGAATCACAACGATCCCTCATTTTTATGCCACATGGCACATACTCACCCTCTACCATATTCAGACACGCACTGGACCGTGACTTCGAATATCTATACAATAACTTATATTGTCCACTCCCCATAGTCTTTATGTATCTCAGAAATAGCAGATGTAAATAACATGCTGATGACACCTGCTCACTATCACCCAACAAGGAGTCTATCCTGCATTTCTTTTCCATCTAAGGCTTCCCTTCCTTAGATATCTCTTCCTGGTACAATCTCTACAAGAGAGAATTATAGACTCCTTAATGTCAAAGCCTGATCTTTTGAGATCAAAGTATGTTCTTATTTTATTAAAATTTATCAAAATTAGTTACTCAACGCTGAACACTCTAGACTGTTAAAGAAATATCAATCTGTTGCAGTTAAACAGCAGCTGGTACTCATAATTTAGAAAAATGGTCACTGTTTCAGAACACATTTTGTAACTAACTGATCCACAGGGGCTTTGACAGTGGTTGATCCCGCCAGGCGCTGCACCAGCCTTTCTATGAAACTGCAGGTGTGTCAAACACTTGATGTTCATATACTGTTTTCTGGTGGATTAGATGTTTTATTGATTGATATATGTTCTGTTTGTCTGAGGTCCTATTTCCCGTAGTTCCCATTTACTCTTTATATTATCCAAATATTGATTTAAATAATGCACTGTAAGTACACCAATGGCCCCAGGTTGGGAAAATCTGATTCACTAATCAATCTGATATCTCTGCATGGGGAAATGGAAATGCAACTAACACAAAAGGACATCTCAATATATGTTGAAAAATGTGTGAGCATTGCCAGATAACTAATTATTTTATCAATTTATGAAGCATAAACTGAGGAATGAATTTTTTGTATTTGAGCAATTACCAACCAGGTTCAGAGGGACAACATGGAGAAATTTCCTAGGGTGCTGCTTTTGCTTTCTTCATAATTCCTTACAGTTAAAGGTTGTCTTTGCAAAATTTGGATGAGTCACAGAGATGTATTTTTTTACAGCTGAAGATTTTTTTTTTACATAGACACTGAAAATATCTGGGCTGCTTTAAAACTAAAAGCTAACAATGTAGAAATAAGTAGATTTGCAAAGTGGGTTAGCCCACACCAAGTGAAACTTTCTGCCCCCTTGAGTGATCCTTTCCTCAGTCATATCAGAGGAGCAGAACATTAGACATGAGCAGTTCCCATCTACTCCAGCATCCTGTTCTGGTCTGTAGCAATGGTAGAGGACTAGGATAAGCAGAAAAGCAGGCAGACTTCTCTTCCCAGTATGATCCCTCATTGCTTCCAGCAGCTTGTACCTCACAGGCCTCTTAACTTGGTCTTGTTATAATTATTTAATTTCTTGTTTACACTTGTTGTTTCTTGCTAATGTGCTCATGTCCATCAATGCACCCGGCTCATTTCAGCTCACTAGCCCTGACAGGCAACACTCCCACAGCCTAATAAATCAACAGTAGCAGGAAGCTGACAAGGGGGAAGGAGAAGGAGGAAAAGACTGCATAACATAATGAGGAAAAGCTCTCAACTAGTAATTGCTCATTCAGAGCCCTTGTAACAGGATTTAAATATTAAAGCTCATTACATTGATATTGATAGAAAGCTACTCCACCAAAATCCTGCTCCCAAAGGAGTCTTGAGATGAAGTACCAGGAAAAATGCATGGATTCATCTTCATGTTCTTGTTCCACTTCTAAACTGTCCAAATAATTATTATTACTGAAGCAAAATGCTAAAACGTATTGGAGGGGGCTACAGAGAAGAATTATATGCAAACTATGATGAGCAGAAAGAAATAGTGGTATTTAGTAAAAGAATTATAGGTTGCATGTCTTCAGACTACTTACTGAATTGCTTCTTTCCAATTTAAAAAAATCCTTTGTTTCATATGAATTAGTAATAATATTTTATTTCTGCCTCTGTATAAAATATTAATATAAACACAAGCAGCATCAATGATGTTTAAATTATCTTTCTTTGTTAATCTATGATTTGCTTTATTTGTCCATGACACTGAGATAAGCCTCACAGTTGATACGCAAGATGTTACGCTTGAATCCAGTAAAGAGTGGTCCCAACAACAAACCAGTTGAAATAGCAGTTCTTTTCTTCTTTCTTGCATCCCTTTTCACTCATTTTTTTAAAAAAAATCATGAAACAGTAATAGCCAATCACAGTAAGTATTGCTCTCACATTGTAATTTTGGCAAGGTCTGGACATAGTAAGGACCCAATGGTTAAGTAACGGAAAACACATATCTGACTTGACAAAGGAAAAAACACTTTCCTTACCATTTTTTTATAACGATGTGATCTTGATTTAATAATATTTGGAATAAAATTACTTCATGTTTTTGTTTGTAAATTGCCCTTTCTTCTTTACACAGACATCTTCCAGGCCAGAAAGTGTTTTGCTGCTTAAGGAAGAACAAATGGAATCTACCATTGCGTCCAGAATAATTGCGTCAGTCAGCAGGGAATAGACTCCTTCTGCTCTTCCCTCTTGAGATTGCCCTTAAAAGCTGCTTATAGTCCTAACCACTTAAGTAGAAGAAAGATGTAAGTATCCTGAAAGTAATGGAAAGAGCAACAGGGATTAAGGAGCTACGGGAATTAATTTACAAAGAACTATTTTTAAAGCATGGGTCTTCATAGACATGATTTTGTCCTGTGTGGAAGTGCTCTTCATAACCACCACCACTGTAGGCAGCCAGGAAAAGCCACTTCTCTCACCGTTGTCTGTAACCTGTAAGTGATCCTCCCATTAGTGTTTCTTTCTTTCTTTCCTTTTTTTTTTTTTTTTAAATTTGCTGTATCTCTGAAGTGTATCATATTTTTACGCCATAAATTTCCAGGTGAGTAACAAATTGCTGGGGCTACAATGTGTCTGGCTATCTCAGGAACGCCTGGGGCAGAGATATATTTGACTGTGATGCAGCCACCCAAAGGAAGTAGTGCAAATTTTATGACTTAAAATATTTTATATATGACTAGATTGTGCTTGAGGGAAGGTACTCCACTGTTTGCATTTGCGTAGTATCCTGATCTCACAGCCTGATCTCAGAGTGCTGAACCATTAACTACAAAATAAAATTGTTAGCACTTACTGTTCAGGAAACCAGTATTTTTTTTAGTTTTTCTTAAAGCATCAAGATACAGACTGAACAGTGAATTTCATAACTTAGTTCACAAAACAGAGTTGCCACATGCCCCTATCTCTAACTGACCTGAGCTAAAAACTGAGACAAAGCAAGCATGGCACCTGCTGCTTTGGACCTTAAAGCGCTGTCCTCAGTAACATGACCAAAGAGCAGGTTAGTGGAGATGGCTCTGCAGCCCTGGCTCAGGACTTTAAATGTGAATGAAGCAGACAATGAAATCCATGTAATCTGATGACAAAACAATGAAAACCAAACAGGACTAATGGTACAAATCTGGTAAAAGAGGCTCTGTTGTATTTTGGCTGAAGATGCATCTTAGACACAGTGCAAAGCAGAAATACAATAAATAAGCATTACAACTACATGAATAAGTCCCAATAAGTTCTTTTTAGGGTTACACCTCATGTCTCGAGAAATTAACTAAGCACTGGGCAGTAGAAAAAAGGACTTTTTAGAAATGGACTTATGTGTCAAAAATTGAGAGTCATAACCAAAACACTCCAAATATTTTGGATTTGGT
Organism: Grallaria varia; assembly: GCA_013396735.1. Classification (NCBI taxonomy): domain Eukaryota; kingdom Metazoa; phylum Chordata; class Aves; order Passeriformes; family Formicariidae; genus Grallaria; species Grallaria varia. The sequence goes on along the minus strand of VWZG01008764.1, from coordinate 102,788 downwards.
GATAAAGGCAGTAAAACATGGTTGGACTACAGGATGTGATGTCGTGATTTTTGTTTATTTGTTTGTTTGTTTTGGGTTTTTTTTGACTGATACAATGAATCTACTGTTTGACTTTAACCAGAATCACTTCAGGTACATATTTGCTTGAAAACAAGTAACTCACTGGAGCACAAGGTGAATTCCTCAGACTCTGCTTTTAAATCAAATAACTGTGAGGAGTCTGCAATAGGCAGTCCCCAACATGCAGGGGCTTAGTGAACTTGCCATGATTACAGGTAACCATAGCTGGTCATTGTTTAGAAGTGTTAAAACTGTACAAAGAGCTATGGAAAAACATTGTTTCTGTACTATGGTACTGGTGTTGCTCTTCAGGCGCTGATCTTCTTTTACTTTTCTTCATGAAGACGACTGGGACCAAGCTGAGAAGAAAAGAGCAGAGTGAGAAAGCGCAGTGGATTTTTCTGTGCTTGAAAACTCACACTGCTGAATATTTTATGACTACTTCATCATTTTATTGCATCCAAGTTTGCATTCCCAGAACTAAAAGTAAGTGATTAAAAAGAGAGAGAGAGAAACACAGCATAGGTGGCAGCTGATGGCTCCATAACTTTTACTACCGTGGCTCTGGTCATATTCCATTGACAATACCAAGTAGATGAAATCTGTGATACTGAAAACATCAAGCACTGAATTGGGCAACCCCAGGAGAAGCTGTTTCTTTTCAGCAATTTGAAGAGCACTTTTGAAAATCACAGACAGACATCCACCCAGCTGATGACAAGTAAGAAAAGTCAGGAAAATCAGCTATATTGTCTTTCCAGAAAAGCAGACCTCTCTCCCCTTAGTCTTCAGAGATGCTGACTGTTGGCTGAGCCAATGTCACTCCTTGTGGTAGCATGGTTTGGCACCAGGGGAGGTGTTGCTTTAGCGCAATTTAAAAATACAGTGACTCATCTGGATCTTGAGAATCCATTGCAAATATTGTCACAGTTTAACTCCATCTAACAACTGAGTACCAACAGGTGCTCACTCACCACCACCCGGCCACCCCACATTAGGAGGGGGGAGAGAATCAGAAGAGTAAAAGCGAGAAAACTCTTGGGTTGAAATAAAGACAGTTTAACAGGTAAAGAAAAATACAGGCCCACAAGAAAAGCAAAACAAGGAATTCATTCACCACTTCCCATGAGCAGGCAGGTGTACAGTCATCTCCAGGAAGGCAGGACTCCATCTCATTTAACGGTTGCTTGGGAAAACAAATGCCGTCACTCCAAATATCCCACCCTTTCTTCCTCTTTCCCCTGATTTTGTTGCTAAGCATGACACCATATCATATGGAATACTCCTTGGGTTGATTGGGGTAAGCAGTCCCCTCTCCTTGTACACCTGTGTGCACCCTCAGCGTCCTCGCTGGTGGGGCACTATGAGAAACATAAAATGCCTTGACGCTGTGTAAGTGCTGCCCAGCAGTCACAAAAACATTTCCATATTATCAACCTGGTTTTCAGCACAAACCCCAAACACAGTCACATACTAACTACTGTGAATAAAGTTAACTCTACCTTAGCCAGAACCAGCAAAAATATCAAAATGATGTTCAATTTTCCCCCACACGGCATGAGGACATGGAGACAGCTGCTCCACTGCTGCCAGTATTGCACACCAATGTGTCCTCTCCAAATGCTGGAGACTAAAAGTAGACATTTACAGAAGAGAACTGCTCTACTCAGAGGAGTTAATGTAAACTGTGCATCCTAAATCAGATATCTCAAAGAAGTGAGAAACCCATACCCTAAAAACACCTTCTGTTGACTACAGAAAACTTCTAAGGAAAAATCTTATTTACAGGAGCCTGTGCTGTTGATTTCTACTACTTTTGTAAGACCATCACTATATGTCCACAAGGAAATTACAGTTCAATTAATGGCCTTTAGTGACCTTGCTAATGAACAGGTATTAGTTTACCTGTAGCATCTGATGTGGGTAAGCAGTGCTGTGTGAAATCACTCTTCTGTGAAAATCTGTTGCTCAGACATGGGTGAAATTCAAAACCTGTGAGGTTTCACTCACCTTCTTTCCATGAGTTTGACACAGGATCTCCAGAAGTACAAAGTTACCAACATATTGCTGGTTCTACAGAGCAGTCATAAATAAAATAACTTACAATTTGGAAGTATAATAAATGATAGTCTGATAAAAGCAGGGATTTTAATCCCTGTGCTGAACTAATTTATCATATGATCACAGTTTTTGACACTCTATCTCATTAACCTACTTGGCCAGAGAGAAGCCTTGGGGTGCACAAGGAGCTGGACACTGACCAAAGGGATATATGGCATTATGTTCACTATATAACATAGAAAGGGTGCACCCATATATTACACAGAAAATGTGGGAAATAAAAATACTAATGCTTTGAAAGGCTTTGTCATAAAAACAGTAGAAGCATATCAATAGTTGAGGATAGTCTATAACTGATTGGCTCGTTCCAACTATGTAGTTAAAGCTTCAAGGAGTAACACAATGCTTTTCTTGAAAAATTATTGTGGGCATCAGACAACATCCAGCTCTAGTGCATAGTTTGTTATCCCATTCTCAATGGTATTTGTCCATCTATTTCATAATCTTCTCTGCCTTCTTCCTTGGCAATTGGATAATGCCTTATGAGCCATGACCATAAACAGAAACTATAACTTCTCATTCTTTGGGCTAAGTGGCATTAAATGGCAGATGAATGGTAGTCCCACTGGGCTGTTAGTAGAGTTTGGAAACAGTGGACAAGGGCTGAACTGCCCTTTGACTACGCTTGATGGGGAAAATGCAGTTTGCACTCAAAATACTCACAGCTGGGCAGATTCTATAATGATATCAAGCCATATTTTTAACCTATTTTTTTCCAAGATGGTTAAAATGCCTCTAGTCTCCCACTAGCCTCCTTCTTTGCGTGCAGCCAGGGGTCCACAGGACACAGGTTGACAAGGCACAACACTGAGCTCCCTGTGGTTTAGTTTTGCATCTTTGGTCACCAGAGGTCAGAATAAGCCAGAGTTTTCATAAATCCTACTCGTGATGCAATACTCACATCTTCCAGTCCCAATTTTCTGTATTTTTTTCCACATTTTTTTGTGAAACGGTTCAGGTAATGTGCCTATACAGTGAATCTAATCTGTCCACAGGTAAAGAGTTTAAAATAGCTGAGGGGACTGCTTCCTTTGCATTAGCAGAGCAACGTTTTAAAAAAACATTAAGCCAGGCTCCTCAACTTCTTGTACTCCCCTTATCATTCTAATTACAAGGAATGGGAAAGTGACTGATAATCTACTCACATAATCAAAAAAAAAAAAAAAACAAACTACCAAAAACTATTTGTCCCATGTAAAACAATAAATAATTCTCTGCCACCAAAAGGAAGAGACACGTTTTTGAGCATGGAGTGTCTTGGCTCAAAAAAGCTGCAGATCCTGAATGTATTTTGTCATTCCAGTGGCACATTTACACAGACGTGGAAGATCTTCATTTAGCCACCAGAGGTCAGTAAATCCCAGGTTATTAATTTGGTTTTTTAATTTTTGGGAAAAAAATTAGAAACAAGGTAAGCATAGTTACAGCATTTCTGAACAGCTGGGGTGTAATGCTGGTGGAAATAGAGTCTTAGAATACAAATTTTAAGAGTAAAATCGTAGTTTTCAACTGAATATGAACAGAGCTAAAAAACAGTCCCCATCCTTCAGAATTTTTTGTTCTCTTTGTAAGTCTTATTTCAGTAAGTTAAACAAAGATTTAAGCAAATTACTGTCCAGTACAAGATGAGAATCAATTTATGGAGCAGAGGGCTGGAACTAGAGAACATTCTTCTCATACAGGGACGTGTAATCCCTACGCTAAACTGCAGTTACATTCCTGTGTGCTGATGCCCTCTCAACCCAGGGATTTGTCCTTTGTGCTGTGCAGTAGCTCAGCTGCAGTGAGAAAGGTGCAAGGAAATAATGACTTCCACACACGTACTGAGGGACAGGAAAGTTACACTATTCTTCTAATACTACTGCCACTAACAGGAAATTGTCTTAATCTACATAAGGTAACAGCCCATGATTTAATAATCCTAATTGATGCAACTTAATGTATCTTTCAACCAGCTAAAACTATGTTTGTTTTCTGATCCCACATCAAAGGAAAAGTTGGGTTCATTTCTCTTCTGAACCTGCTCCTTCCAATGGTTTTTTTGCAATCTAATTTTCTCTTAGCCTAACTGAGGCTAACTTAATGTGTGCCACCTCTGATTATTCCTCAAATTTGCTATACAGCTCTTTATATTTTAAGGACCTTGGGTGCCCAGGTGCTAACCTGCAGCTTGGAGGCACCTCCCTGCTCTATGCAAGCACAAGCCTCTGGACCACACATCCTGCTGTGACAGTATGCAATATTACCCTGATGCCTAACTCCCCAAGTATTTGAAATACTGGGAATGAGAGGATCAGTATGATGAAGTACATCCCCTCATGTGCGGACTCACTCTCATTGTAGGCACAAGCCAGGAGAGGAGACAAACTCAGGTCTCTTAATTGGTTACAGGATTATTAGGCTATCAATGTGATGTCCCTGCCCAAAAGACGAAAAACAACCTGAACCGAATATTCTTGGTGAAAAAGTGTTTCTAACATAGTATAAGGCCAAGGTGAAACTTCCTTCAGAGTTGCCTCCAGTCCATCATCAAACAGTCAAATGTCCGGGCAAGGTAGACCACTGAAACAATGAATAGATACAGACAGAGTGACAGTGATGATTGAAAGAAAAACAAAGAAGTGAAAACAGCACAGTTTGTCTAGCCTGGTAAAATAAAGGCTGAGGATATTTATGAGAGTTGACGATAAATGCATTGAGGGGTGAGTGGTGAGGAAGGAGACAAGCTATTCAAGATCAAGAATAGGCTTGACACAGAAACAGATGGGTATAAATTGCCTTAAATAAGATTTAGACCAGAACCCAGTAAAAGGTTTCCAGATCTCTCGAATGCCTCTATTTTTCTTGGGCAAGAAATGATTAATTTAAATGTACATATTTGATAATTTAAAAAATGACATGATTGTCCATTACAGAAAGGGACTGGAATTGGTGACCCAGCAGGGCTGTAGGTTCCTTTGCTAGCCAGACCCTTTAAAAGTGCTTTACAAGTAGATCTTCAAACAACATCTCCACAGAGTCCAGTTCTGCTATTGGAATCCCTCACGGTGATGAAATTAAAGCTTCTAGCCACTGACTGCCAAGTGGCTGCTAAGGCCTGCATGCAAGACAATGAACTTGCAGATCATGTGAGCTTTATGTCAGCAAGGAACACCAATCTTGGATGGGTGAAGAACCTCCTTATTTAAGACTCTTGAATATTTGTGTTGAAACCTGTGGTCCTGGGATGAAGGAAGAGGAAAAAGGATGTCTTCTCTAAACTCCAAAACCAGATAGGCCTGAGAAAGGTTTCTGCCAAGCCTGTGCTCGGTGCAGAGGGGAAAGACATTGAGGATATATTCGGCATGTGCTCAGAAGCTTCTTCTTTTATTCTGAAGAATTAAACCCGAAGCAATAAAGCAAAAGGAACTGAATCCTGTGGTTAGGGATTTGAACTCAGGCTGGTGAGTCAGCCCTGTGGCATCCAGAAATAGTCTTCTACTCCAGAACAAAATGTGTGTGAGCAACTGGTTCTTCCTTCTGAGGAGAGACTGGGCCACCCCACTATCTGGGTGACTGCAGCAGTGGTGGGACAAGGAAAGACTTTGACATCACCACCAGGGAAGCCAATAGGAAGGTAGGGGCTTCTGCAATCCTGCAATAGCAGCTTCTGCAAAGATTAGAAGATGGGGTTGTTCACGTTGCAGGGTCACTGCACAGCCACTATCCCTCAAGGACAACATGCTAACAGATTTTGTTCTTCAAAAGTAGAAGCTGAATTTCATGCTTTTCTGTCCAGGCTCAGGAACAATCCCACTTATGCATATTTTGTGCATCCAATAACTTTCTTTAATTTCAATGATTTGGGTTTTTTTGCAAATAATGTATCATTCTGTGTTAATAGAGAAGAATGCTGCAAGACTGGCAAAATAATAAACAGCTTGGTGTATGTGATGGTTTAATAATCCTCCTCCTTAAGTATCATGGCCCTTATCATCATCCTAACACAATGATAAATTATTTGATCTTTCACTTTCTCTAATCAAGAGCTATGGAATTAAACAACTTTACTGAATGGGAACAGTGAAGCTACTCGAATAATACAGATTCAGAACTCAAATCAGATGTGACTTTTGAGCAATGTGCTATCTGGGTCAAACTGAATTTAAAAAGGAAGAGTGGAGACTAGGATGAAAAAGACAAAAAAATAACCAGACATAGAAGCAAAAATTTCACCTGTTTCCGTTTAGGAGATAGCACATCACATTAAAAGGCCAGAAGATAAACACATCATCACCTCTGTTTTCGTAACTTAGAGTAGATATTTTAAGAAACTTCATCAACTAAGTAGGAAGTTGCTATGTGGCTAATAAGGAAGATTGGATCACAACAGTACATATAGCCTCAGGAAAAAACCCATGATATAAACTGATGACTACAGCTAAAAGCTGCTATTTAAACAATTTTTTATTGATGTAAGATTTATCATGTGTTCGCCATGTGGCAGTACTCACCATGAAGGTCATATTGGAAACAATGCATATTGATCTGAGCCTGTGTAAGAGAGACATTGTAGATGCAGAATAACGATTTGGCCCCTGCACCATGCACGGAGGCTCTATGTGTGAGCACAATGCAAACCACTTCTGACATCTCTCTGCAAACTGCTCAGTCCTTCTCAGTGCAGTGACATGAGGTAAGCTGGGGGTCCCGCAGGAAGACGCTTTCTGCTGAGGGTGTGCAGCAGATCTGATTCTCCAGGCACTGCTTGTGTCCAGCTCTCACTGTGCCAGGGCACAAGAAGTCCCATGATACAGTGTAAAGCGATGTGAGCAGACCACAGAAGCAAGAGCTGAAAGCTACTATCCATACCAGGCTTCCTATTGACTTGAAAGCAATTATTGGCCTGAGTAAGCCCTGCTCGTCCGAGAAGGGGATTGCAAAGTCATGGCTGGAGGTTTATGAGAGCTCCTATCAGTCCCAGATGTGTCTTGTGAGACCTATGCTCTATTTTCATGGGGTTCTTACAGCCCTGAGTCTTTAACCAAGTCTTCTGTGCTCTCCTGATTTGGAGATATTTTATGTGGCCATAGAATAGATTCTTTGGAGTCTTTTAGAAAGCTTTGGGATGTGGCCAATTTTGGCAAGCTTTCTGGGTGGTCCTGAAGTATATAGCCCTGCCAAGGGTCTTTGCTACAAGCCAGCCCTTGTTATGGTTTTACAAATGTAGCTCGGACTTGTGAGGGGCTGATGAGAGGACAGGCCTGTGTCCAGCTTGGCTGCAGTTCCCTAAAGATGAACCAGAGCTTTTCCAGAGGGCTAGAGCAGAATCATGAGGTGAGAGGACTCCCCATTTTTGGAGTCTATGTCCAGCACTATGTACTAGAACTGCCTGAAGGTAAAGGTGGAGGACATGGCATCAGTCTGGATATACTGAGAGAGAGATGGCTAAAGCAGCAGCCCAAGAACAGGCTGTAACCACAGCAGCCTTGTGAAACAGACACATCCAAGTTGCATCCTGCTCAGCTCTGGGCACATTTTAACCTGACTGTGCTGTATCTAGATGGCAACTGACCATCAGTTTGTCCATCCCTTTCTGTCTACAGAGTAGAAAGGGCAACAGTAAACATTTTGTTCCAAGAAATAATGCATCTTTAATTTAGGAGGTAAAGCCTAGAGAAACAATTTCCAGCAAATGATTCCTAAATGTCTACAGCTGTAGAGAAAAAGATTATGCAGGCAAAAATTTAATTCTATTCAGCTTCTGGTTTAGTACATAACTTTTGGCCAGCCATTTACTCTTTCCTGCTCTCCCTTATGTGTAATGGTGTAGTGGTAGAACCCAGTTCAGGGCACACTCTGATATTCTCTGAAACTGTAAAGGTCATTTAACTGCTGAGCATCACTTGTCTTATGTAAGTTATATACCTTAGAGGCTTGAATGGTGGTACTGACAAACCCTTGGTAATCGGAGTGTTACATGTATTAGCACATCTATAAGTACAGCTATATCTTCTCTTTGTGTATCTTTTGTCCTCAAGTGGATCCCCCAAAACAGCCTTTGTTTTCACACACATTAAATGGCCTATTCTGAATCTTAAGGATTTATGTCTATCTGTAGCATAAATTCTCTGCAAGAACTTGTAGATGGCATGAGTTAAGCATGATCTGATTTGCTTTCTTTACATCTCTTTTTGGGGTTACAGGTCTATGTGCAAAATCATGAAACCTCATTCTCATGTTGCCCTTTCATTCATACTCTTAGTGTGTTGAGTGCTATTAACATTTAAAGTATTATGAGTATGTTCAGTCAGTAATGAAAGCTTCACAGTTTTCTCAGCTACTGTTCATCACTTAACCAGTATGAAAACATGAAGAATGCATATGACTTTGCCATTTGTTTTTAGACTACATTTGTTCTCAAACAGCATTATGGAAAATATTGTAGGAACAGTGCCTTGGGTGATATACAGAAAGACAGGGGTCATGTGGCCCTCCAGCACCTTTTTTCCAGCTGCTGAAATGGACATGATGATTATTATTTCCATAATACAGATAATAAAAGAAGACAGAAGAAAGGGCCTTGACAATAGCAGAATAGCAGAGAAATAATAACAAAATTACTTAGGAGTTATCCACATTCTGGATGCATTTGATATGCCCATAATAAATTCATTAGAATTTCTGGGTTTTTGCTAAGAATGAATAGAGTGGAGATAAGGTGTTTGTGGCCAATGCATGGACAACGCTAGCTATTCTCACAAATTAATTGCAGTCCTACCACGGTGGATCATAAAAAAACAATTAATCTGTAATCATAAAGTTCTTGTATTCTATTTGAATTTTTTAGGAAAAAAGAAATGCAATTCCTAACATTAAGTGAAAATTAAGTATATGATATGATCTTTTCATTTAGAAAGGGACCTTGAGTGGTCTTCTGGGGAGACCAGCCTGAAGCAAAACCATCTCTGTAATGTAACTCCAGACAGACATGTTCATAAAAATGTCCAGAAATAAAGATTCTCCACCCTTCCACTGTAAACTCAGATTTTTTTCCCCAAAGAGAAATTTAGAAGTCTGGACTGATTTCACTGGAACACCAACTTTTATCAGAAATTTCATAGCAGTGATGGGTGCTCTTTCACGCCACTCTCTGGAAGAAACTGCCTGCATCTAAGAAACTGTCCTGCTTCACAAACCCAAATGTTGTCCCTCCTCGCACTGCCAAGTCTCTTGGCCAAAGTAGCCACAGTGTTCTGCCTATTAATTTTATAAATTCTATCAATGCAGTGTGACTTTTGCTGCTGTGGTAGTGATTTCGCAGCCACTGTCATGTCCCACTGGCCCAACAAGTCTTCTGAGAGGCAACGGATGGACCAGATCACTGTTCTTTCATGTAAGTGGCAGTTTGTGCCCACTCTCTGTGGTGAGGAGGAGCTGCTGCAATGGATTTGACCCTCACTGGCAAAGAGGAGGTCACACATGTGGAGCTGCAGAAAGCCTTGTTCATAGACCATGCTTTTGCTTTCCAAAGGAATCGCTGTCAATAGCCATTTTTGTATGTTTTCACCTCCCATCCAGGAGACCTAAAGAAGTCCACTGGTATGACTGAACAAAGGCCAAAGTTTCTGAGCCCAGATGTCCACCATGCTTATTTATGAGGCTTTCATATCTAAAATCTGGCCTGTATATTGCATGTCCTCATCATCCATTGATTTATTTTTTCCTCTGGACATTAAGGCATAAGACATTTACTTCTCTCTTACTCTTCCCCTCAGATTCATACTGGGACGGAAAAAATGTTGCTTTTTCTCCTGACATGCAAGTGTTACAGCTGACTCACAAATGTTCCTGCACCTCCAGGACTGCGGCTGCTCTGTCTCTTTCTGACTTGGAAATACAGCAGGTTTTGGGAATGGCCTTTGCTTACATATTTAAGTAACGTGTTAACCTTAAAATGCTTGCTTTTGTGTCATGTCTCCTCCACATTTATTTAGATCCTTCTTCTTTTCACTCACATAATTTTTATATCATGAAAGTCTTGCAAACATTTTCAAGCAACTTTCAAAATACCAGCCTTTATCCCATCTTTTTATTCAGCTGGTATTGCTTTTCTCTCATTTTATTTTTCCCTTTTGATCTCATAGAATCATAGAAGAATCATAGAATATGGTAAGTTGGAAGGAACCCATCAGGATCAGTCCAACTTTTGGCCCTGCACAGGACACCCCAAGAACTACACGTTGCTTCTTGAACCCAGACAGGCTTGGACCACTTCTCTGGGGAGCCTGTTCCAAAGTCCAACACCCTCTAGGTGAAAAACTTTCCTGATATCCAACCTAAACCTTCCCCGACTCAGCTTTATGATGTTTCCTCAAGTTCTGTCACTGGACATGAGAGTGAAGAGATCAGTACCTGCCCCTCTGCTTCCCCTTGTGAGGACGCTGAAGATCACAATGAGGTCTCCCCTCAGACTCCTCTTTTCTAGGCTGAACAAACCAAATGACCTCAGCCACTCCTCACAAGGCTTCCCCTTCAGACCCTTCACCATCCTTGTGGCCCTCCTTTGGACACTCCCTAAGAGCTTAATGTCTTTTTTATATTGTGGCACCCAAAACTGCACACAGAACTCAAGGTGAGGCCACACTAGCTCAGAGTAGGGTGAGACACCCCTGTCCCTTGACTGGCTGGTGATGCTGTGCCTGATGCCCCCCAGGATGTGGTTGTCCCTCCTGGCTACCAGGGCACAGCTGTCTCATATTCAACTTGCCATCAACCAGGACCCCCAGGTCCCTTTCCATGGCACTGCTTTCCCCCATCTCCTTCCTCAATCTGTACACACAACCAGGGCTGCCCCATCCCAGGTGCAGAATCTGGCACTTACCCTTGTAAAACTTCATCTGGTTGGTGATTGCCCATCTCTCTAATCTGCTGAGGTCTCTCTGCAGGGCATCTCTGCCCTTGAAGGAGTCGACAGCTCCTCCCAATTTAATGCTGTTGGCAAACTTACTTAGTATTAGAGTCCAATGTCCAAGGTGTTTATGAAGATATTTAAGAGAATTGGACTGAGGATGGAGCCCTGCAGAACCCTGCTAGTGACTGTATGCCAGCCTGATGTTACCTCATTCACTATAATTCTTTGTGCCTGACCTGTGAGCCAGTTGCCCATTGCATAACATCGTTATCCAGCTGTGTGTTGGACATTTTGTCAAGAGGGATACTGTGAGAGACAGTGTCAAAAGCTTTGCTGAAGTCCAAAAAGATTACATATACTAGCTTTCCTAGATCAACTAGGTGAGTTATCCTGTTGTAGAAGCCAGTTTTGACAAGCAGGACTTTCCCCTAATGAAGTTGTGCCGGCGGTGACCAGTGACAGCACTGTGTTCCAGGTATTTTTCAATACTTCCCAGAATAGTCTTTTCCATGATTCTACTGGACACTGAAGTGAAACTGACAGTTTCCGGGGTCCTCCTACTCTAGAACAATTCTATGTGATGAAGGAGGAATGCATTTTCCTCTCCTGACTCTCTTTTAAGACTTCACAGATGGCCCTGGACTTACCGCACTGTAAAACATAGGGAAGCAGCCAGAGATCACCCTCCTCAGGGCTCCCATGTTCCCCTCCTATTCCTCATAATCCCCTTTCTTCTAAGCCTTTGCAGTCCTTTCTGCCTCCTCTACAATGTTTTACCTTTGCTCAGTTGTTATGTCTCCGCTTTGATCTGTCTCAGCCCCCACACACATCTTCTCGCCCTTCTCTCTCCCTTAACACTTTTTCCCACAAGCACCCAGAGAAATTCTCCCACTGCCAGCATTTTTAATCCCTTTGGCTGCCCCGGCGCTGCTGAATTTACTCAAGATCTGGGAAGACAGTGACTGTAGTTATGTCCCCAGTGAAGAGCCTGCAAAAAGCCCCAGTGTCCTAGGTCTGCTCAGTGGGGATCCTGCTGGCTTCTGTTTATTGCTGTTGGCCTTTGGCCAGGCCAGGCCAGCCAGTGGGCTCACTGGCGGTGCTTGTTCTGGTTGCTCCATCTGGATTGAAGGATTCTCCTGAGGAAAGCCCGGGCACTGGAGGAGCAATGTGCCTGTGTGTGTGCACACACGTCCATCACTCCTCACCAGCAGCCCCGTCTCCTTGTGCAGGCTCACGCATCCTTTTTATTGCTAAATTGCCATTTTCCTGTTACCCCAAAGGGGCCTCTGGCTCCTGCAGATTTGGCTGGAGCTCGCTGAAGTCTCCTCAGGCATTCCTCCATGTTTCCTCACTAGTTCGAGGGGAAGAATTGCACTTAGTGAACGGCCCACTCACGCCCTGGTAGACTCACAAACCACACAGATAACATGGAGGCTTCCTCGGCAAAGCCAGCTCGGACAGGAGCACCCGAGTCAGCAGGAGGCTCGAGGCACCACTGCTGCAGCTCAGGCACCACCGAGCATAGGATGGCACAGCAGCTGTGCCAGGGCAGACCCAGGCTGTGACGAGGCCATCATCCCCACTGCCCCATGCAGACCTGGCAGCAAATTAGTGGGCGGAAATGGCCTCTGAAAGGAGGCTTGCGCTCCTCCTTCAGCTCCAAGTGAGGATCATTTCCAAAGGCAATGTTATGTGTACTCATCTGGAGGTTGTGTAAATAAATCGGTTCAAGGAATTAGCTGGATTTTCTGAGTAGCTGCAGCTTCTTTCCTCTGGACCCTTGGCAAGACAGCAATCTTGCTGCAGCACTGACTGCTGTGCTCCCTGTGCTGTCCCTGGCCCGGGCAAAGCTCTCTGCTGCCCAGGAGAAACTGGTGGCAGGGCCAGGGATTTCAGTCATTCATACACATTAACTGTGAACATCAGTACCTTGTTCATATAGGATCCCGTTGTGCTTGGTTGCGCATCAAGAATTTGCAGCCTACAAAAAGGCTGGGAGTCATTTTCAGCCTCTCTAGATGAAAGTTTACATGATAGGCTTTTAATTGCATTTTCTGCTGGCACATCTGGTGATTGCCCTGGCACCTGGGCTCTTACTGTAGATAGAATCAATATTGCCTTACATTTCAAAAGATGCTCTGGGAAATCCTCAACATCAGAAAATAGCTCACATAGCAACAGGGCCCTTATACTGGGCCCAGGTATCCTGGGCTGTACGAGCAGCTTCCTTGTCTGCCTATTTTGACAATAAAAAATGTTGAGGAATTGTAACTCTGAGCCTGTTTACATGCACCTCTGGAGTTCTATAAATTATGTTTTCATATCACATACTTTTTCTTAATTTAACTGAACTTCAAATTTAGGCAAAGGAAAATAACATTTTAGGTACAATCCATTGAAAGTTTGGGATGAGGAACCAGGTCTGTGTGGACTTTCATAAATTTTAGCAAAGACCTTTTTTCACATTTTCATTTCTAGAATGGAAACAAGGTTGTTCGGATGTCGACTTCACAAGCCTCAAAGGGCTTTTGAGACTGAATATAATCTACTCTTCAGTCCCCTTACCTTGTTACATATTGCTTGGAGGCTTAGACCATCAGAAATGTTGGAGAGACTGGTTAATAACAGGGATCAAGCTGGATAGGAGTAGCCCAGGGTATTGAGGGGTGCTAGGCTCATAATGCTCCCAAGGCTCATGCAATGATCTTGACTGTAAGTGTTCCCCGTGTGTACAGATCAGCAACAGTGTGGGTACGTCCAATACACAGATTCAAGGGTTACATGTATGGGTGGCTGCATAGATATAAGATAAATGTGGTTTTGGAATATCTGAAATATTGCTGCTATCCCTCCTGAATTAAAAAAATCCAAACAAATTTGTAGCTGGATCTTGCTGTCATTACACAGGTAAGAAATTCATTAAATCAGTGTGACTAATCCTGTGATTAAGGACTGCAAACCAGGTTTGGGGCTTAATCTCTTATGAGAAAATACCAATTTAACAGGAGTAAAATGATCCCTTGACAAGGTTATGAGGGCTGGCATTTAACGTTCATAGTTCATAAATTTTCAGTTTGGAGGGATATTTTCATGTTTAGGTAATTCTATTATACATGCAAAACAATTGTGCCTTTGACTCTGCTTCTGTAAAATAACGGAGTTTTTATTAGAAAATTAAGATCATCTGAATTAAGGACTCTTTCAGGACAGCACAGTAATTTTGAAGCATGAAATGAAGAACATGTTTCCTTGCAAAAATGCAATGACAAGGAGGGGATGCAGTTTCCTTTTTCAGAAGTCACATTTAAAGGGTAAGATTAGAAGTGCATTATCTTGATGCGGGATTATGGAAAGCCCACTCGCACAGCTGGTGCAGCTGGCACTGAGAGGAAGACAATCTGCCTGTTCTTCCACTTCTAAGCACCAGTGATATCACGATGTTTTCAACATACTGCAGGATAACACTGGGGAAGGATCTTACTGAATTTTAAAATAATTTGTACATATGTATTTGTGTCTGTATATGCTTGTGTCTGTTTATTATAATTCCTATTTCCAGTTTCTTAAACATTGCACAGAGCTGTTTAATTCAGTTCAACTTTTTTTTAATTTCCTTTGACCCTTATTTTTGAATGTCCTTCTTTCAATGTGCTTTCCAGTAAGGGAGGGAAGAGGGAGCTGAATAAACATCCACAGTTAGGTCTTGTTTTCAGAGAAGTTCAGTACATTCCTGCAGGCTGGGTAGAAGAAGAAGGGTGTCTGCTGTGTTTTCTCAACATTACAGGCAGTCCAGACAATTCAGAGATTATTAATTTGGGGGAGAGTGGCACATTTTGCCCATCCACATATACTGAGTGTGCCCAGAAGAAGATGAGGGCACAGACATATGTAGCCAGCACACTTTACAGGTGAGATGAGGGGATCTGTTAACTCAGCCATTAAACAGCAGAGTTTGCCAATGGTTTTATCAGAACATCACATGCTACCTGCAAGGCTGAGACAGAGAGACCTTTGCAGGTTATTTCTACAGATAGCCTGAGACTTCTAGCCAAAGAGTTAATAGCTTTTGTCTCTACAATTATTGTGTTTGCAGGTACCTAAACTTCTCAAATAGAGCTGTGTGTGCAATTAAGCATTTACAGACTCAAAGATTCAAAGGTCAGGTGATATCTGAGCTAAACCCATATCCTGATTAGCCCACACCACCCCACACCCCCAACCCTCCGAATAGAAAATTCAGACATTCTGAAACTAAGGCTTTGTAGAAATGTCCTCAGTGTTGAAGCCTATCCCTTTTGAACTGTTGAGTTTGGAATGTTTTTTGGAGATTTTTTTAGTGTGTAAAAGTGCTCGTCCCCTGTGATGCTGCAATGTCTACATGCAGCATCACAAATGCTACCAGGTGTAGAAAGGCCTGGTGTAGAAAGTAACTAATAAACCAGCACTGTCAAAACAAGAACTCCCAAGACAGTTCAGATGGTCAACTGTTCCTCCTTTTGTCATAGAAAAATTTTCCTCTTTTGCAGTTCCTTAGTATGTACATTATATTAACAAGATGTGTCTCGGTCTCTTCTTCCAGGTAATGAGATCAGATGACAGGAAATGGCCTCAAGTTGGACCAGGGGAAGTTTAATTGGGATATTAGGAAAAATTGCTTCACTGAAAGGGTTATCAATCATTGGAACAGACTGCCCAGGGAAGTGGTTGAGTCACCATCCCTGCAGGTATCTAGAAGATGTGTAGATATGGCACTTAGGGACATATTTTATGGGTGGACTTGTCAGTGCTGTGTTAATGGTTGAACTCCATGATCTTGAAAGTCTTTTCCAACCTGAATGATTCTGTGATTCTATGATTATTTTTTATTCCATGCAACCTGAATACACCATTAGTAAAACTACCAGCACGTTAGAGCTGGTAGCCTATCACCTCTCAACTTCCCTGCTGTCAGTTTGGGTTGCTCACAGACAGGCTCCCAACATGTTTATAGCCAATAATGGGAGTTGAAAGAGATCAGAAGGCATATTCATAATCACTTGTTACTTCGTGCCAACTGGGAACATAAGAAGAGCAGCAAAGAAGGAGGCCACCGATTTCTTATTGCATTCAGGAATCAAACTGAAAGTCGTACTCCAATAACAGCTAATGTCTCTGCTGAGCTCCAAGCCTATTATGTGCTTGCAATTTCACTGAAACAGAGTGGCTCAAATAATTATCTAATGAGTCAGGCCTCCAAGGAGCAGCATTTGACATCCTGACACCAAAACATAGCTTTAACTGTCAACATCTTATAATCTGAAATTTCAAATGCTAACTGATCATTTAAAAGCTGCTGATCCATCCTGAGAAGATATATGTTTTTCTTATGAAAGGTATTTCTTTTGATCTTTATTTTTTCTTGATGTATCTCTGACTGCAGTCAACAAGGGCTACCACTCACTAGCTCTGCATTTTGGTTGTTTGGTTTTGTTTTTCTTGAGTGCTCTAACTGATTCACCTCTTATCATCCATCATCTTTTCTCTTGAAAATGCAACTTGCACATGTTTAATTGTTGGCCCACAATAAGCTTTCACATTATCCATCAGTCACTATCATCAAGCAATGTAGAAAAGAACAAAAAACAGACAAACGGACTAGATCTTTAGAGCCACTTGGTGTGCCTGAGCCTAGATATAAATAAAGACACAAGAGCGAAATATTTTTTGTAAAGAACCTGAAAATTACAACATTGCACAGATCCTGTTATCTGACAGAAATCTCTTCTCTAACTCCAGGGCTTTCCTATGAAGGAAAGAGATTGAATTTGCTTTTCTGTATTCTGTCTCTTTGCTTCCCTAAATTGGATATTTTTCATTGCTTTTTCTTCCCTAGAAGAATTGCCATCTGGCCCAAACCTCCCCAATTTTTTCCACTTAACTTGACATACAGAATCATTATCATTTCTCCTTTGGCTGTTAAGCAAAATCATTTGCCACAAGCAGTTTTTGCTAGAAGAAATACCCAAGTTCTTTCTCTTCATTTACAGAGGACAATCAAAGAAAATATAGCTCATTTCAGTGTAACTTATTAAAGGTGAATTTTGTGCTTTTCAGCTCACCCAAGGCATGATGAAAACCTAGTTGAACTGTCCAGGAACAGGCCAGGTTAGGGAAAAAAAACCTCATCTGTAAAAATCAGGGCAGATTTGAAAGCAAGGACATGTGCATCAAAACCCATTGAGTGATTGTTGCAGCGCCCAGTGCTACAGCTGAAGGCTGGGGTCAAAGCCTTACATCTGTCCTCCAGGAGACCTGATTTAAGACTGCTGGATGTGGAAGTGCCTGTTCCCAGCTCCAGAGGGAACAGAGGGCACCAGAGGGACCTGGGTCTGCCCAGCAGTACCAAACTCTCCTCTGTTCTCCCCATGGACAAGTCCCTAAGCTCAGCCACAGCATGCCCTTGAGTGCTTGGACACAACCCAAAGGACGTGAGTGAGGAGTGGGTCAGGCTTGGCCTCATGTGAACTGCAATTTAGGTGGACAAGACTGTGACTCATAGCTAGCCCATAGCTGGTGCCCTATCAAATCCTGAGCTATTTAGGGCATTGTGGCCAATGAGAGCTATTTGAAAGCTATCTAATGAACAAATCCTTAGTCCCAGGGAGAAAACTGGCTGTCACATGGCTCACAGCAACAGTAAGCAGAAGTGTACATGCTCTACCTCCAAAAGCCAGTGCATCTGCAACCTGATGAAGGGAATGATTCCTCTCTGCATGGTACCACTCACCTCTGACACCCATCAGCAGATGTCCATGACAAACTGGCTACATAAAATACTACAAGAAATGATTGAGAACCACTCAGTGAATAGAAAAGTCATATCAACCTAAACAAAAGTAAAGTGAAAGCATCCTTACACCCGAGCATAACCTCTAAGCTAACACGCGATCAGAATGTAAGGTGCCATTCAAGGAGTAACGAAGCACTGCTTATTTCACATTTTCACAGTCAGAAGGAAGAATCTTATTAGTCTGCTTACTTAAACTAACAAGATGGCAAAATAAAATATATTGCATAGGTATATAAACTTCCAGTGTAATCCATCAGTCAGGGCACAAGCAGCAAATGGAAGATGTTCATAAACAATTTCTCTTTCAGTGACATCTGAGTCCTTCTGGTGACAACAACTGCTTGTGGGAAGGCGTACCTCCTAGTTCATGACATGGGCTCACAATGGGCCTGAGGAATGGTTAGCCTCTTGTACGTACTTTACTCACTGCAATTACTTCTCAAGCATTTTATCCACTGTGATAATGAAATGTTTGACAAAGCTGCCACTCTTGAAACACGTTTTCATTCTCCATAGGCTAATCACAAACTTGAGCCTGGTGTGACACCTGAGTTCTAGTCACTCACTTCTTGCCAGTAGGCAGGTTGTGGAAATGCTGACATCTGATGGCTTGGAAGAAACAGCATCAATAGCTTGAAATCACATTTTAGCAAAAATTATTTGAGCAGCTAAAAACTACCTCCTGATAAGTCTGAATGGTGAGGATGTGGCCCAGAGCACAGCACTGAAAAATGTCATCTAGAAATGCAGCAAGATACAGTTTAATTCCAGACTGTTCATTCCCATTTGTTAAGATCTTAGAGAAGAAAGAAGACACTGTAGTACAAGTCCTTTTTATCTAGAAATACTAAATTTGGGATCCAGCAGGGATTTGTACTTTTCCCCACAGACTTTTGTGCTTGTTTGTGCCTGGATGCAGCAGCTTTACCTCTCTACCTCCACAGGTACTGCTGGGGAAGGCAAGGCTAGGATGACAGTGGTGTTAAATTGCTGCGTCCATGTTGTGCTCACCTGCATCAGCTGTGCCTGCAGCAAGAGGTGTGCTGCCACCTGCTCCTTGTCATGGCTCACTCTGATATCCCTGCTATTGCTGTAAATAGAGATGAAGATGTTCCTGTTTTAGCTTTAACTTCAGTGGGCCAAAGAAATCGCTTAATTCTTGTAGCCTTGGGCATGAATGTTTAACTATGGCATGTTTAGGCAACAGCAATAGCATAGTGAGAATCCTATTTTCTTATTAAAATATGGAAGAATTATCTGTTACAATCTGTTTAACCACAGATGAGGAAAGAGACCTCTCTGCGAATTGTGGAAAGAACTTTAGGTTTGAATATTCCCCAAAATGAGATTAAAACTTAACCAAAGTTATATGTTGATACCAAACCCCAATATTTTAATTTTACTAATTGTGAAAGAGGCAAAGGGAAAGGAAAAATAGAGAAAAGTCAGAAAAAGTTAAGGTTACTTTAAAAGCATAGGACAGTTTTACCACCGTATTATCTATCTTTTTGCTGAGATGGGTGGGGGAAGCAGGGGGAAGTTTCTGTCCTTTTTTTTTTTTCCCCCTCTCTCTCTCTCTGCTGCTTGTGATGGTTATTTCTGGCCTCGGGGGGTCTGGCAGCTTGTTAGAGTGCAGTCTCTGGCACACAGCCGCGATGCCTGGTCCCTGCTGCTCCCGTGCAAAGTCACAATTCCTGCCTTGGCAGTCAGCGACTTCGGCTCTCAGGGATATGGTAGGGATGCAGGAACAGGGTTTTCAGAGCTCACGCGTGTGGCAGGACTAGTTACTGTCCTCCCTAGGCTGGCAGACTTCTTGCAGCAGGCAATGGTGAAGAGAGATGCAGGGAGGGGGAAAGGTGCTCAGCTCCAGTTTTCTTGGGCAGGGACTTGCCAAGCAGGTGCCTCTCTTCCCCTTCTCTCCTCTCCTCTCCTGGTTTTGAATAGTTTTTACTTCATTTTATATAGGGTTTGTGACCTTTTTGCTATGTCTTGTTTTGCACGTAGCCTTCAGGTATCCAAAGAGATCTGATAAATATGGTGGAGCATTTTTCAAAGCATTTTTCTTATTTATCAGGACTTTACAGTATCTCCCCCTGTGTCAGAAAATCTCTCCAGCTGCTTTTCTGTACTTACTGAAACTGTTTAGAAGTTTAAGTACCAAAGTCTAACCCAGCAGGAATTTGATAGTCACCATATTACATTATTCTAAACGTTGTATGTTAACTGTATTTAGAAACAAGATTCCAAATCTGAGTCAATTTTGCCTATTTCCCACAGCTGTTCAGAGCCTTAAGCTCAGCTGGCCAGGTGGTCACAGTTTTGGCTTCCAATGTTAGCACAATTCACTCCTATATGTACGTATTTGGCAATCTTTGCATCAGTTTGTTTATCCACACCGATGGCAGCTGCTTAGCATGGACACAGTGACCTGTCAGCTCAGTGCCTTTAACAGGCCTGCAATCTGCCTTGCCCCACCTAAGTAAAGAAAAACCGCAAGGTAGTAGATGACGAAGAGACAGACTGTATGGCAAATCCCCATTTTTGGTGAACATTCTGAGTTGTTTGGACCTGTCCTTTGGCCCAGACAAGAGTATGTTTGGTCTTAATGGTCTTTTTCTATCTAATCAGTTCTAGGATTCTGTGATTTTAAGGCCCCGTAGCAGAAGGCAAATTTGTAACCACTTAACTTGAATGAGTAACAGTGAGATGTGGCTGCCACCAGAGCAGATGCTGTCCCCAAACCTAGATGTTAGTGTCAAAAACTGTAAGAAATAACTTCACTGTCAGTGGGGAAAGACCAGTATAAAACAGTGAAAAAGTAAGAATTAGAACCCTTTTCTCATATGAGGAGTGTCAGATCATGAGAAGTCTGCACTATTATTCCAAATACAGAGCATTTGTTATTGGAAAAGCTGATTCTCACACTGAACTGATGTTTCTCCTTGTACTGAGCTGCTAAGTCACCATAAAAGCTACAACTTTATTGTGAGTGCTTTCTAATACTATTAATTCCATATAAACAACTTATGCAGGTGCTGCAGATACTGTTGTGATCTTTTATGGTAGCTGTGCCCAGCTCCGAACTGCACTGCCATGTGCTGGGCCAGTGAAAGGAGCCATGAATTCTATCCATTTGGAAGAAGCAATTTCTTGCAGTGTTGCTCTTTCCACTTTGCTCTGCTCTGTTCCTTAGGAGGGACCAGGCTTCTTCTTATGCTGCATAGTCACTTTCTTGTAGCCAAGCAGGACAAAGGTGAGAAAGGCCTGTTCCCCTGTCTTTGTCATGCTCTTTTCCACAGGGAACAAGAAGCAACCCATGAAAACACGAACAAGTAGAGCCTCTCTTTCCATCCAGAGTCCTCATCTGCAATTAATAGGTCGTGGTAGGTTTTATCTTGCAAGCACCCAGGCCTTAAAGATCCTTAGCTAGTTCATGGGTTGCCCATTTGTTTGTGAGGTTCATGGCTGTAATCACTGAAACAACGAGGAAGTCCTTACACAAACTGGTTCCTCTTTATTGCGAGGGAAACTTATGGACACTACGAACTGACCAATATGATCAAGGTAATGCTGTTTATTGTTGTGAAAACACCCCTTAAATAACCCAGATAGCACACACACTGCACACACACTGCAAACCACCCTGTGACTGGTTAATGCAAATAACACACAACTCTATTGCTGTAAAACAAAGTCCTTGTGATCTCTCTCTGTGGCCGATGTTTTTCAACCTTCTGCTGCAGCTTCTCTAAGTTTACATTCTTCTTCACTGTTGATCTCCACAGAGACTTCTTAAAAGTAGCTTCTCACTGCAGTTTTAAAGGCCTTGCAGCATAACTGCATCTAAAGCACTGAGGTCGCTCATACGTCCATTTTCTGCAAGAAATTTCCCAACACCTCTTCTCAGAAAATGGAATGGAATTTAAAGCCCTGTACAATTCCACATGCCTAAAAAACTTTCTTAATGCAAATGAACACTTCCAATAATTATTCTATTATAGTGAAGCAAAGAACAAAATGAAAAAAATAATTTAAAATAATTGAAAAATAGGAGTTAGATCATGCTCACTTTGAAATACTGCAGTAATATTTTGGTGTAACAGTCCTTCCCTTTGCAAATTTCTAGAACCTGGGGAAAATTAGGAACACTACAGAGTCGGGGTTTTTTTTACTTCAATATAGTGGATTTCCCCTGAGCATGGCCTTTGGTTTAATTAAAGTATGAGGAGACAGCCACTGGCTGATAAAATGTCAGTGGCCAAGCCAGCAATAAAAATACCTCTTTTTTTATTTGACAAACATTCTAAATAGCTTGTTACTTTCCAAGTGAGAATGAGGATGATGATGAATAATAATGAGAAATAGGTTCCTGTAGTATATACAGTTTAATAATGGGTCCAATTCAGCACCATGACAAATCTGAATTACTTCTGATCATAACATTACGTTAAACCCCTGTTGAGGGATTCTGCTTTCACAGCCAGCTGTCCAGTAAGTGGCCACCAAAATGAATTTAGCTTCACAATGCTGGCATTTGTCTTGGTTATTCATTGTCCCTGTTTTATTTCTCTATTTGTCTCAGGTAGTCAGGTACAAAAATATGACAGAATGGAGCACTTCAATTAATGGTCTCAGTCCTGCAAACATTTGGCACAATTACTTGGCACTGTGGCAAGTCCAAACTGTTCAAAATCATTAGTCACAAAATTCACTTTCAAATAACACAATTTAACCCCCCCCAAAACCAAATCAAAGCTCTTTCAACTTGCTCTTTTGTTGCTGAAGGATTTACTCCATTTTTAATAAAATTTTGAATTCTCATATAATCTGAGATTTTCAGAAACAGAGTCAAAAAGAAAAAGTGTTCAAGACTTCGCGAGTTGGAATGAAATTCAGACTTGGTGATAAGAACAGTTTTGTCCTCACCTGTGGCTTTCAGGGTATTTAGTAGCACAGATTTATTTTTTATTAAAAGCAATCCTAAACACGGCCATTTGTCTAGACTCAGATGAGTTTTAGGCATAAGTACATAATTTCAGCATTAATTTTTGACTTTGGATAATTTGTTTTCAGGGTTAGACATTCTGCTGAATCAGGGACATAGAAGTGTTCCCTGTTATAAAAATTGTAAAGTGACATGACCATTGGCAAGAAATCGCTCTTGTGCTGATGAAAGCTGGGAGGGTACAGTGCAGTTATGGTGTTATAACGTTGCTGTATTTTAATAAGAATCTTCTGCACAATGTGCATAGTTATCCAGGCCCAGCCTTGGTACCGAGTGAATAATCACCACTAGCAAGGGTTGAGGACGGTCATCCTTTGTTCATTTAAAAGATACAAAACTTGCAGCCTGTCAGCAAAGGAGGATGAAGGTGACAAAGATGTCTGTTTGCAGATCTAACCTGACATCCCAAAAGGGACAGTTCATGTTGAGAGCCTGGGTCAGAGCTGTTAGAAAACCTCCCGCACTAAATGACCCCCTAGAAAAGCTCATAGTGAGCACTTTGCTGTGGTACTCAGGGAGGAGAGGTAAGGATGGTACTCAGAAGTACCTCCAGCTGAGAGCAATGGCTGGGGCAGAAGTCATCATCTGGAGAGGATGAGGTGCCCAGGAGAAAGGACTTGGCAAAGACTGCAGCTTCCCACCAAGCGGGCA
Organism: Grallaria varia; assembly: GCA_013396735.1. Classification (NCBI taxonomy): domain Eukaryota; kingdom Metazoa; phylum Chordata; class Aves; order Passeriformes; family Formicariidae; genus Grallaria; species Grallaria varia. The sequence goes on along the minus strand of VWZG01008764.1, from coordinate 79,229 downwards.
GTAATACTTGAAGAAAGACAATACCTCTCACACAGAGAAGTGAGAACATTATCAGGCACAGCCTGAGCCAACTAGTATAGAGGCAGATACTGCACATCCTGAAAACAGCAATAAAGCATCCCTGGGAATGAGAAGCGACAAGAAAGAAAAGAGTGGGATGACTACCTTGAAGGATTGTATGCTAATATAAAGGAGATGAAAAACTAATTGAATAAAAATTTCATTCACAATCAGAATTATTACTTAACTGTTTTGATAAGTGAAGGGACATGATACATTTAGGATTTATTTTGGGCAGGGGGAGGTGAAGAGGCATGTTTCCAAGGTGTCCATGGTGACTATGTCTATCTGCTGTGAGCACCAGTAGTCTTTGAGCATAAAAGAGAAGGAGAAGCAGCCCTGGTGCAATGAAGATTATTATACAGTTCTCAGAGAGGGAAAGGCTCCTTTGGATCTTGTTTCTGCCAAGAGAAGAGGGGTTGGTCTGGAGGGTGAAGGGAGGAGCCAAGCCCTATGACAGGGATCATAAAGAACGGTACTCCCGACACGTAGCAAAAGAATAAATGAAAAGCAGTAAAATAAAAATAACAGAATTGAAGAAATAGAGCATCAGTCAACTTGGAGAACTGAGAGGAAAGAAACACAGGAGGGAAAAGGAAGGTTAAAGGAAGTTCTTAAAAAAGCACCCTCAAAAAGACAAGCACAGATTATTTCCTATGAAGGAGATACAGGAAGTGTAGTAAGAAACCACTTTTGCTGATTTAAGAGTTTTTCAGTGACGTGAAAATTATTTGGAGTGGAAAGTAGGTCAAGTTACTAGGAAGTTGTATGTAAGACTAGCACAAACCTACAAGGACAAAATCAGAAAGGCCAGGGCATAGAACAGGAGGTAACAACAAAAAGGAACAGAAGAGATATTTGGAAAACACATTTGTGAAAACATGAAGGCATGGAAAAATATAATTCCCTGCTAAGGGCAAAAAAGTTTAATCTTGTATGTAGATAGAAAATGAGGGAAGAACCAGTAGCTTTCTGTATATCAGTTGCAGCACTGCTTTTGAATTTGCTTCCCAGGGGAGCCTTGTAAGGAAGTTAAGGAAACAGTTTTATTGAAAACACTTTGAAATTGTTGTACAAGTGACTGGAAACTATACTTTGAGAGAAAAGGATGTATAAATTTCTGCTAGCACTTCCCCTGGGTCCAGTATTATTCAATATTTAATAGTTTGGACATTAGACAATGCAGGTGTCTTTTACAGGACACAAGCTGGTGGACACAACAGGAATTCTAAATTATTTTGAAAAATTGAAGTGGTCTCAAATAGATGATTTAGATATCAAAAATACAAGCTGGGAAATGGTGAGCTGAACAGCTGCTTTTTATTAAAGATTTTGGGTGCACAAGAGTGTTTGGGTGAGGATGAACTGAGCTGTGATGTTGCACTGCCATGACAATGCAGCTTCACAGCAAAGTGCACAAAGGAGCTGTATGGAAGACACATTCTGCCTTGTTTGTTACCGGCAACATCTCAGCTCTACTTTAAGAAAGATGGGATCAGTTTAAGAGAAACCAAGTCAGAAGGAGCAAGATAAAGGCCAAGAGTCCACAGTCTTGGAGGCAAGACTGGGACTACTGGGGCAGCCTAGGCAGAAGAAAGCTGAGGAGAGATATGGTAACAGCTTTGGCGTTTGTAGAACTGTTTTGCAGATGGTGGATCACAGAATAAGAAGAAAGGGTCTTAAAAAGTGCTACACAGAGTGCTTAGGTTAAACAAGAGATTTCAAATGACTTAGCACCAGGGCTGTCTGTCTGCCAGGGAAACTGCAAGTCATGGGGATGGCGGGCATGGACATGGGAGGATCTCAGAGGCAGTTTAGACCAACCTCTGCCAGGGAAAACTTGGCAGGGCTGAATCTGCCCTGTATCAGGTGACCCCTCAAATACCCTGCCAGGTTTCCATATTTCTGTGATAATTTAAACATTCCCTGCAATGAAAATGGCTGTCACAGAGAGATTTCACAATTGACATTTTCCCTGTGAAATTCATAACTGCACCTGTAACAGGAGTGACCAGAATACCTAATGACTCATCCAGATAAAAATATCTTAAGGAGCAGAAAAATGAGAGCACTTAACATCATCTGCTTCAGTCTTGATGGGACACAGGAGCAGATTTAATTTCCAGATGCACCACGTGTTAAAATGGCATGTTGCAGACACAAAACTATTTCTGCTACATTGATATTTCAAAGATGAGAAAACATTTGTCAGAACATAATTCTAAATTGAAAGTATTGGCTCATCAGAGATCATTCCAATTAAATACAGGAAATAAATAGAGAAGACTATAATCAAAGGATCTGATTGATGAGGCTTTTGGATCTGTAATGATCTAAAAGTGGGGATCCTGATTCTGAAGCATCAAACCCACTTCAAAACTGTGCTGCCTTCAAGCACTGAGCCAGGCCTGTCTCCCATTTAGAACCAGGCAGAATGCTGGTGGGCAAGTACCAATAATTAGCTAGTTGGTTTAGTGCTTTGATTTTGACCAAAATCTTATTTTACTCTAACATTGAAAACTGACTTGAGCAAGAAATTTTTTTCTGATGTCTTGTTCACTCTCTATGTGAGAAAATAAAATCCCCTCTGCTTCTTTGCAGTTATGTGTTACATATGTACATACTGGCACTTAAATGCTAACACAAAACATTTTGATAACTCTCTGTGGTAAAGATCCACATGACTATAGAGTGGGTAAGCAACTGAATCATCAAATCAGTAGACTAAAACAAAATGTGTCTTGGACTTCAGTTAGGTGAGCAGTTTCTTTCTGAAAGAAAGGATTTAAAAAAAAAAAACAAACATAAAAAAACCCAAGCTGAGAAAGACCAATGGAAATTGTGTCCCTGCTTTACTATGGCATTTTGCTACAAGCAAATATTATTATCATGATTATCTATACCAAAGCAAAATGCAATAGCTTATGTAGTTACAACAGCTCAGACAGATTTCCTCATTAGGAAATTGTCTGGAGAGTTGTCTTAGGAGATGAAAGACATCATATTAACCATCTATTCTCATTCTCTTTTCCTCTTGTTAGCTATGTAGATGGACAAGTTCAAAGATAATCTCTTAAACTATATCTGCTACAAGTCCAGATCTGATAAAAGCATGGTACATTTGTAAGTTTAGGCACAGCAAGTATTTCCTTTGATTTCAGTGGAGTGTCTGGTATATAAGAAGATGTGTAATACAACTCCTGTTACAATTAGAGCCTTAAAATGGTCCTCATCTTTACTCAAAAGGAGAATAAGGCCTTTTTTCCCAAAAAAGTTTATCACTTATCATAAACAAGAAGCTAGGTTTTTATTAACTTGTATATTCCCTGGCAAAAGAGGGTGATCAAAGGTTAGCAAATGGACAGGATCACTAGCTATAGCCATGCACATTACTTGTAAGGTACACATGTGAATAACCTAACAAGAGACACCTCCACTAAGAGGAGACTCTCTGTTTTTTACTGAAGATCTGGTTGGGAAATTATTCCTAGAAAATAGCCCTTAAATGCCAAAAAAGGGGCGCATTTCCTTATAAAACAGGCTTGCACCTTGACATTCAGCTAGGGGCAACCTCACAGAACAACCTTCCTTTCTCAGATATGAAGATATGTAATCTGGGATCTGCTGCTCTGTGGGCTGAGACCATCTACCCCAGAAGGCCCTCGACAAAGCCATGTGTGACCTGATCACCTTGGTGTGGGAGTCCTGCCTCAAGTGGGCAGGTAACTGTGTGACCCCTAGTGTCCTTCCAGCCTACATTTCTGTCCTTTCATGATGAATACTGGATCCACACAGGACTTTACCTTTGTACTTGCAAAAGGATTGTGTGCTGGGTCTCTTAAAAAGGTTATGAACTTCCCAGGATGCCTGTGCCTGTATGTGCACTGTGAACAAATGCACTGGGACTATTAGTCTATGCCCTTAACTAGGAGAAAACATTTGCTGATTGTCATGCAGATTCTAAGAGCTTTGGACAGCAGGACACAGCTTGATGACTGTTTGCTGCTGGATTACTTGTGGTGCTGCCAGTATCATTGCTCGGTCAGGTCCGTCCTCTTGCGTGGTAGTCAGCAGGAGAGGATAAAGCAATGCCAAGAGTTATCTTGGATTCTTGCACTGTTTGCAAAGAAAAGAAGTAATACTTAGCCAAGTAATACAGCTATCTATTGAGGCTGATAAGATCCCAGTGAAACACATGTATTAATTATTAATACAAATGGCATCAGATAGCAAAAATTCACGCATACAAAATTGACTTATATTTACATTTAAAATGTTTTTTTTTTCTCCAGTATGAAAGTTTGTCTTTAATGGCCTATTAGTGCTTAGTTAATGCTGCATTAGCTTATTTTTAATGTACTGAGCTAGCAATCAAAAAGTCACAGTCCAGACATTACCTCAAGAAGAAAATGCAGAAGAAATCATACATGGCAAAGAAGTGCCTACTTTTTTTCTTTGCAGAGTATGTCTCATCAAACAACATTCATTAGAATTTTGGAATTCAGTCTATAAAGTAATGCTCAGCACATTACAGAAGATCATGTCAAGGGTAATTTTGTAGTGTGATAGCAAGGGAATTAAACCAGCCATTCACATTAACAGCTAATTACCTATGTACCTTCTGAAATTCTTCCTCTGAATGAACATGTCAGTGTTTACCCCTTTTTTCTAATGGATTTGTCTACTCGGAAGAAAAGCAGAAGTTTAATAAATTCTGATATTTTGTTTGCAATTTTTCATAAAATATTTTAAATCAATTATTCAAGAGAGCTACACATAGGTGATACAAACGTAAAACCCATTTATTTAGTGTGGGGATAGCAGATAGCTTCTGGAGTGCATTGAGCTGTATAGGTCTCCATAGAGACGGTTACATTAAGGTTATGTGATATAACAGCTTAAGCTGACATAAGTCATGCTAATAGGAACCTGAGTAAAGGGAGACTGTAAGTGGCAAGTAATGTCAGAGAAAATAAGTATGAAGCAACTTCCCTCCACAAAGCCTGGCTAGCAGTAACCAGATCACAAATTAACAGTCCAGGTAAACTGGTGTGTGGGCTGAGGCCATGTCAGAGTTGACTTCAGACCCCAGCTGAGAAGCTCCAGGACGGTGGGAGCACTGGGACCAGGGAGAAGTGCTGCACAGTAGGAACGCTACAGCCTCCTCCACAATGATGCCCTGGATAGGCAGCTTCCAGCCAGCAACTAAGCAAACCAAGAAAGCAGAATTCACTGGAACTAAGATATTTTCTATAATACTAAACAACTGTGTATATGAATAGTGTAGGTATATGTACTCTTTACTTCTTATTTGTATGTTTTGCTGTATATTTACTTGATGAGCTGTATGCTCAGCATTTTCTAAACACTTTTAAGCATATTAGTTATTAATTCTTGTTTCTCATATGAAAGATCCTTTATTTATCCTCATTTATATTTTATATTTTTTCCTGTATACCTATGTTGTATCTTTAATGTTTCCCATTAAAACACAGTCTTTATTCGTGAAAGGTAGGATTTCTGTCACTGAATTTTAGATTTATAGATTTCAGTATCTGGTCTGTTGTCTGGGTTTCCTCTGTTATCAGTGGAGAGGTGTCTCTTAGGGGTCAACTCATTTGATTTGTTTCAGAAGCCTTCTTTAGACCATGATGAATCACTCCGCCATGGGAGGGCTTACATCTCTCTGCTTTGATTTTAGAGAATGCCTGTCCACCTCCTTTATACGCAGTGGCTAGCCTTTAGATGATTTGAAGTCAAGAGAGCTGGGTTTAATCTCTTCCTTCTATAATGATGTTCCTCTACAGAAATTATTGCTTTAGAGGGCCCTCCTACATAGCTGCTGAAACAAGCCATGATATGTATTTGCTCAGAAGAGGACGTACAGCAAATTTGGCCTCCTGGATTTTCTCTGGCAGATTTCACTTGGTAAAATCTGTGTGGTGGCCGAAACCCTACCATGGCAGGGCTCAAATCTTGTTTAAAAGGCTTCTCCATGGCGCTGACTACAATGTGTCCAAGAATACAGCCACATGTAGGTGCAACACAGCCTGCAGAGCTCCCAGTAAGTTATTTCTGTAGAAGCCATTTCTCTTTGGAGGGTCTGTGAGGAGCTGGCTGGGATCTCCCTCAATCCAAAGCCTTTCCAAACACTTCAGTTTCACCGCTGGCCCATATGCACTGTAACACTCCTCATGGCCTTCTTTTAAGGGGGAGATGGTAGTTAAAATTATAACCTAATCAATGTAATGAATGGGCTTCCCTGGCTGGTAAACTGGAATTTTTGCCTGGCAATAGCAAAATATTTTATGGGCTTCAAGGAAAAATTCATTTTGTGCAAGGGTGTAATGCAAGGTCTATATACTGCTTGATTTGCACTCTTGCTTGTTAAGTAATACTTAAGGAGTGATTCAAATGTGCAAAGCTACTGGCCTGGCCTTTTGACTTTCACTGACTAATTTAGGATCAACCTACTGAATTTTAAGGTCATTGTAAAATACAGAGGCAGTCTAAGACAGAAGTTGGTTCTTCTCAGTTCCTAAGTCCCTAGACCTTATGTGTCCTTACATATAAAGATATTCATTTCCTGTGCTAAAACTGTTAAACATCTTCTATAGAAGCTTTTCAGACCTTTTTTTAAAAAGCACTTGTATAGATTTCAGAAGGTCCTTAATGCCTTGTTAGCATTCTTGCAAATTGATCTCTGATGACTTTTCCCCTGGTTATATATTCCACAGCTGCAGTCCTGACAAGGCAAACAGCAGGAATCTGATCATCTTTGGGCTCCCTTTACTCTTAGAAGGTGCATTTCATTCATACAGAGATTTAATTAACAACCTTCTGTCTTCTCCACACAAGCACACCAACTGATCATTACCAGAAATAATAGGGCGTTCTCCCAAACAACAATTTCATTTGCATTTAATCGTGCTGTATTAGGTGGCATTGAAGGTGACACTAGTAAAGGTAAAATAGTTTTGTGTTGATTCAGTTCAGTTGTTTCTAATGAGGTAGATTGTGCTCTACAGACGTTTCCAAAGGTGCATGTAGTGCCTCTTCTGAGAAGTGGGAAGTTGTCTGATGTTCACTTTTGCTGTGATCAGGACATTCTAAACTTTCTCATTTGCAGGGATTTGCTCCAATTACCTTCCTCTAATTCTAGGTGGGGTATTTTTTCCAGCCTATCACTTATTTTCCTAAGCAAACATTACTGTGTAACTCTATAGGAAACAGTCTTCAGGCTAACTTTCAGTTGATAATGCTTAAGATAAGGCAACTTTCTTCACTAAAGATGTAGCTAGTAGAGATACAAGCTAAAAAGTAAGGTTTCCGTTAGAGCACTTGCTCTCTTACTTTCCCTTAGTTATAAGTGATCCAACATCTCAAGGAGCCTTATCCAAAATGCTAAAGTCAGTGAGTCTTCCCATCAGTGTCAGAGGTCTTTGTCCCCCTTGACCAGTGACTCAGTCATTTAGAACTTAAAAAACTGTGAAATCAATTAATTTGTATCAGAGAGACATCCCTATTATTTGCTTGTTACATTATCAAAGACCTAGAGAGCCTGGGGTGATCCAGAAGCAGCACCCCATCCGGCTGCCGGAGTCTGCCTGCCTCAGGACAGGAGCAGTCCCTCGGCACCACTCTCTTCAGCTTCTGAGGTGCAGTGAGTTTACAGGATCTACTCTTTTCTGCTATTTATCAAACACTGTGTTATGCATTAGTCCCCATTCCCAAAGATAAAACACCAAACCACTTCAAAAAGTAGTTCCAATGAACATTGCTGTTGCAAGAATATTTTATAAGATGTATCAGAATTGTTTGAACAGACAAAAAAAGTAAATATTTTAATGATGTGCATAGGAATGAGAACTCAGGAGCAGAGCAGACTTGTATTGGGAATATTCATGCAGAAAAACTCAGTATAAAGAGTGAAACAGGAAATACTTTCCCATGTGAAACAAAGAAGAATTCTTTCACGGTTTAAAATCCTTCCATCTTTACTGAAGTCCGTGATCAAGTGCAGGATTCAGTATTGTTCTGTGCATGAGCTTTTCAATTTCTTCATATCATTTGGAGTGTAACCAGGAGTGCATCAGTTAGAAATGTGTTAGCCTTTTACATTTTATGAGCTGTGGTAGCTCAGCAAAAGAATCAGGAACAAATTCTATGGTTTCTTTCACACAATGCAACTAGAAGCGTTACTTCAGCTAGTTCTGGCCGAATATTTATTTCAAGTACTTATCTTTGGGAGCATACCAGGAAGGAAACTATAAAACTACATTTGAGGATCTAGTCAAGTTAAAAGGGGTCAACAAAGAATAAGTCTCTGCTGATACTTCGGTGCATTCCAGAAACTCACCCTGTTGGCCACTTGTGTTTTCCCCATGCCAAAACCAGATACTATTCTTGATTTTTTTCTTTAAATTTATCAACCTGCATTCCCTGTACTTTTCCTATTAGTGTCCTTTTCTGTAAGGTTCAGAGTGATAACTTCTCCATGCATTTCATGGGAAGAAAAGCCATCAATTTCTTTCTTAGGAAATATCTGTTGACCTCTAGTTGACCCAGGCATATGTGCACAGAAGAAGCAGGGTTTTATAGTGCAGGAAGTCAAATCAATAGAGAGCCTGTTTCAGAATTAGCAAACAAAGATTTCACTCATACAAACTTTAGTTCTAGAGGCATTTGTAGAAAGGAAATGGAAATTACTAGATAGCTTTAATGACAACAACCTTTGTATGCCATAATCACATGTACATGCTTATATTTGTATACTTCACATTCCTGCTCACTTACATTATCCTTTGTGTGAAAAGAGAATGGCACGCATAATAATGGCACACTGCAATAGCAATATGTGAAAGAATAAAATATGTGGTCTAGTAACCACACTGTGGCATTTAGCTGAAAAGCTGTGAATCAGGCAGTCTGGGTGAATCCAGGTGACCTTAGGGAGCTGGCAGAAGAGTTCTCTACCTCCCACACTGACTTCTTACCGTCTGCTAGGTGCAGCCTAGCTTTGACATTTGAGGGAGAGGTTCTGAACAGCTTTTAGGAGTCTGACAGTGAAATGAGAAAATATGACTCAAGCATAAAGGTGTCCATTTTTGGGTGAATGAATTGCCCTTTGCCCTTCTCTTCTCTGCACTGACTAAATACCCAGTGTTTTCAATGGGAATTGAACCTACAGGAATCAACCTACAGGTTAATTCAGTTGCATAAACATAGGCATACAATGCAACTCACTTAAGATGCACTAGTTTATTCCACCCAGCTTGCTCCTGCTGCTCCAGGGGGACATGTGGCTCCCATGGGTCACAGTTGCCCAGCCTGCATGGCTGGGTGGCTCAGGTAACCACAGCTCAGCAGATAAGCAGCTCTGATTGCTCCAGAAATATGTCAAGCTGTTGCATCATGCCCTTAGCTCTCATGCAGATGCTTACAAATGGAAGTTGTAAGTTTGAAGATAATTAGATGAGTTCCATATTTTGTTGGAATAAACCCTACCCAACTCAGCCTGTTTCCGAATTGTGGCCAAGGAACTGCCAGAGCACTGTTAACTAATGATGAGTTTTCATTTCAGTGCCTACTGTGCAGAGCTAGATACTGAGCTTTTAATGCAAACCATATGCAGTGCCACACAGATTTCTGGTATAACTGCTGAGCCTCGTGGATAATGGATTTTAATCACTTTATAGAGCAGAATGGATATGACATGATATTTTACAGTGACTTATAGACAAATCCCTGCCCTAAGAAGCTTAAATGATATAAGGAGTTTAAAATAGATTAATTTCTGTTGCTTGTAGAAACCTTAAGGTGTACAGCTTTTGCTTCATTTTCTACCCAACAAACCCCTATTTTTCTCTGAAAGCTGACACATAATGCAATGCCAGTTCCTGGAGAGCAGAAGCTAGTTGTGGCCTGCACTGCTGAAATCCAGTGCATTGAACTAGCTGTCTTTGAAACATAAGCCAGGTCTTGGAAAGTTGTGGGAAAAGAAGTAAAGCAAAAGCTGGACCTTTGGTGGAAAACAACCCTGGAAGTGACTGAGGAAAAACTACAGACAGGAGCTCTCACAAGCTCATCCAGGCTGCAGTACAACCCATTCCTACGCTGAGCTGACAGTCCTCTGCCATGTCTGCAACCTTCATTACTTACAGTTTTATGCGTGCAGAGCCGCAGGAGGAGAGTTCTCTTTATCCACCCAAACAGCTAGAGAGGGCCTCAGCATGCAGCATGTTACTCTAAATCTGGGTAGCAGTAAATTTTTTTAAGAACTCCATAAATAGACCTGCTCTTCAAAGCCATGAACAGGGTACATTGTGGAGATACAGTGCATACAGAGGTTCGATTCAGGCACACAGCAGAAAGCTTCAGCCAGCATCAGCCAGTCACAAAATGTTTCTCAGATTTGTGAAAATGGCGAGAGTATTGTAACTAAAATATGATTTTTCAACTTTCCCATACTCATAATTTGGATCCATACTTAAATAAGTGACCCGAGCAGTATGTACCTCATCCTCACAGCAACAGCCTTTCCTCTCTCCTCTCCGTTTTAAAGCAAAAGTAGCCAGGAGCAAACTGAAGAAACCATTACAACATATTTCCTCCTCAAGAATCAAATTACTTTAAAAGTCTACTTAACACCTATTTTAAGCCACTTGCTGTTCAAGACCTCAGAGTTTTATCCCGTAAAATGCTCATTTAAGGTGATCTGAAACTTTTCATGCTTCAACAGAAATAGAAGGCAAGTGTTAGGAGACCAGCAAACCTCATAAGCATCTGACATCATTCTTCTGGACAGGAAACTGCCAGTAGTTACTTTCACCTTCACAATAACCATAAAAGAAATTTGCAAGATGATGACAACTGTCATCTGTATTTTCAGAATATTTTGTACAGAGAAATATACTTTTCACTAAAGCACGAGGCAATCATGACCTAAGCTGTTGGATACTCCCACTGTGACTATAAGCACATACCCTATTACCTTTCTGTGCAAGTTATTATAAGAAATTAAAATTTGATAAGAGAATAAAAGAAATCTGAAAAATATATTCTTTATTTCATAAATTAGTCTTAGAAAGACTTTTTTATCTAGCCAGCACTTAAGGGGAAAATGTCCTAATTTTTTTTCTCTCACTAAGCTCTTACACTCTGAGCAAAACTGCACTGATATTTTTTAGCAGTTCTGTCAACAAAATAGAGAAAACATGATGTGCCTTCATTTACCTACATAAGAAAGTAATGGCCCTAAAAGTGGAGTACTGTATAGCAAATGCTCACATAAGATTGTTCATAATCATTCCCTCAAAGTAATTAATATTTTGAATAATTAATAAATTCAAGAAAATTACAATCTGTTCAAAGACAATCCATGAAAAAAACCCAAGACTGCCAAACAAGTTGTTCATTGTAAACTACTGCTCTGCTGATGCAGTGACATTACATAAAATGAAGCACTCAACCCTTCAAAACCAAATGTTTCTCTACCCTTCCTAATGGGTGGCAAACAGACGAAATGAAGCATGCAGAGACAACTAATAGAGAAGAAACCTTGCAGTGGCAGGAGATTACCTCAACATATATCACATTTCATAGATTTGGCGCGCCGAGGTTCTTTCTAAGTGGAATAATAAAAAAATAATAAAGTCACACCAGAGCAAGAGGGATGCTGAGATGAGAATGAGTGTCAGTATGAATTTTCATTAGGCACAGCTGGAAGGTCTGAGAATGTGTTGTATAACCAAGTCTATGAAAATTAAACAGTGTGAAAACTGCTGACACAACAACTGAGCTGCTTGTACCAAAGGGAGCTCCACAGCTGGTGTACAACAGCACACATTCCCACACAGACCAGTGAACACCAGTTGATTCAGAGGTCATCAAAAGCATTTTTTTAAAGACTCTTCAGAGACTGAAAAATGGGCAAAGTTGAAAATTACCTCTAGGTTTATAAACCGCTGCCAAATCCTTTGTGGTGTATGAATGATAGACTTTAATGAAATGTGGCATTTTCTTCCGCAATATACTCTCAAAAACATCTGGTACAATAAAGGTAATATCTGAGAAGCTTTCATCCTCCAGTCTTTTGTTAATAAAACACAGACACTAATCAGATGTTGCCTTCTAAGCACAAATAAGAACATTAGTAAGGGAATTTTTACAGTGCTTTGTCCTACTGTCAGATATGAAATGTTTGCAGACTGTAAATGGGTAATTGAATATGCTTCTTCCTTGGGATAATTTCAATGTATTTCTATTATTCAGATTTCTATATTATTTCTATAATTTGGATTCAGATTCCAGACATACCTAGCTATCCTATATACCTGCACTGGCTTTATGCATGAGAAAAGTAGGTTTCAGAGCGTTAGGGCTGGCCAAAGAGCCTTGTCCTCTCTTCACTGCCTCGTGAAGAGGCATTACATCTCTGGAAAGCTCATCTGGCCTCTATTCCTGAGAAAGGAGTGGATGGGGTAGAGAAGTGTTGAGGTGGCTGCTGGCCCTGTTCCTTACATCTCTTTAGTGGCAGCAGACCCACCTCCCCAAGGCTCTTCCCCCTAATCTGGTTCACCTTCTGTGTGAGATTTACCCTGAGGTTTGTCTGTCCTACTTACCTGGGATTTGTCCTGGCCCACACTCAGATCACCACTCCTCTGTTGTGCCTGTTTTGCTGAGGAGTCACAGCTCTCTATGCTGTTTGAGTTAGAAGTTCTTAGGGCTCTGCTTCACTTCTAAATCTTTTTTTTAAAAAGTAAGTTAACACCTACTTTTCATTCCCAAACGATATGACATCATTTTTGCAGTGTACTTTGTCCTTGACTATTAGGATTCCACCTAAAGCAATTTTACCAGAACAGCATTAAATGCACTAAACCCAGGAAAGATCCCCAGTTTTTTTCCCCATCAAGTATCAGTAGCTAATAATTTTATAAAATTTGGCATGGCTGTAAGATAAATGGTTGATTTTTCCAAGGGAAGAGAGCTTGTAAGTGTTATGCCTCCTAGTGAATGGAAACTGAAGTCACAGTTCAGTGCTCTTCATTCCTGATAGCCAAGTCTGCACTGCACGGACCAGAGGACCTACTGCCATCCCTCATGACTCTCTCCATGCTGGTGTAACCAGATTTCTTTCCAATGGCAGCTACTGGGCACAAAGCAGATGGTGCACACTAATGCAGAATGGCACCATACAGGCCAGATGTTGTCCATACGTGCACCTCAGAAGGTTGCTGAGGACCACCCCGTGCAGCAAGATGGACAAAACCAATGTACAAGTCCCACATTTGGAAGCAGCAGTCATATAAGGTAGCAGAGAGAGATAAAGGTGTACTTCAGATGTCACCAAGTCAGAGATTTTGAAAAGCTCCAGCAACCAGCTTGGGCAGTGATGAACATACCACAAACCCAGTAGTGCTTTAACATGAGTACTGGTTAATAAATTAATTTACTGTTACCTTGTTATAGTTTTAGAATTTGTCAGAATTTTTCTTTCCCTACCAGCAGAGTTCGGGAGCCAACACCCTTCCCACCGCAGCTATCTGACAAAAGACTCAGCTAATCACCCAAATTCCAACTTTATGGCTGGGGGAGGCGAGTTTCTTTTTCTTTCAGTTTGGGGAGTTGTTGTTTTTTCCTTCGGTGGCGGTTTTGGTGAAGGAAGCACCTCGGAGTGACTCCTGTGGTTTTGGCTTCTCCCCTGCCTCCCGTTCCTAGCCCGGTGTGCCCTGTGCTTCAGAGGGACAGACAGTCGCCATCGCTGTGGAGTTACTACAGCACCGATGGCACCGACGTGGGAGCCCTCGACCCCCAACCCCCACCCCACTNGAGAAAGGAATTCTAAATTGTTTTAGTTTACTCTAAACTAAGACATATCTGAAGTTAAGAACTACCCTACTAATTACCTGACGGAAGCCTTCCTTATGCAAAGGAGGACTGCAGGAGGGCTAGGGATGGACTTTTTACAAGGGCCTGTTGTGATAGGACAAGGGGCAATGGCTTCAAACTGAAACAGAGTAGGTTTAGATTAGATATTAGGAAGAAATTCTTCACTGTGGGGATGGTGAGACACTGGCACAGGTTGCCCAGAGAAGCTGTGAATACCTCAGTCCTGAAAGTGTTCAAAGCCAGGCCGGATGGAGCTTTGAGCTACCTGATCTAGTGGAAGGTCTCCCTGCCCATGGTAGTGGGATGGAACTAGAGATTTTTAAAGTCCCTTCCAACCTAAACCATTCTGTGGAAACCTCTTTACTTCATGGTATTCTTTATGTTAGCAACTTACCTCAGCACCTGTCACTATGCCTCCATGGCTCAGAGACAGTCGAGTGCTGTTGTTGGAGGCTCCAAACCTAAATGCTTCCTGTCTGCACATCTCACAGAACGGGATTTTCTACTCTCTACTCACCCCAATCATTTAGCACAGAGATGATAAACTGATGTGCAAATAACCTCGAGGTAATCCTATGTTCAAGTGTTTCCTCACATACATATATTTGAGGATTTGAAATTACGAGGAAGTCGTTTACCAGTTTGTGGTAAAGGAGGTATTGCGCCGTTGAAAAGAAGCAAATAATCAGAGTAAGAAACAGTTTGTTCTGCTGTACATTTCTCTCTTCATACATTGCCAGGAGATGGTAATGAGCAGTGAGTCATGAGTAGAGTTTCACTGGAATGAAAAGCGGCAGAAATAGAACAGAAAGTACACCCTCTCCTTTCAAGATCCTCCGTCCCATAAATATCCAGAAGTTCATTAATTAGGGCTTGAATGTAAATTATTGTGATTATTGAAAATTAATGCTGGGAACCAATCCAACGGAGTTGTCCAACAGATGCCACTGAGAATGCCATGGCACATACACTTTTCCCCATAATGCCACTGGGAGCCTCATCTCCTTCCATGGCTTCCTGATATGTACATGCTCCTGGCGAGGCATTTAACATCATGCCTACAGCAGCTTTGAGGCCTTAAGGCATTGAAAGAATGACATGAAGGAATTTTTAGGTTTATTCCAAATGTAGCAGACACTGAATGGCTCACTATTTTTAAGAGTGTGTGGATGTAAGTCTCCAGCAGGTATTCCAGAAGAGCTCCAGGTTAACTCGAAGCCTCATCTCCTGGTGTTATTCCCGTTATTTGTGTTAAGAGAGCTGCAAGAGGCCAGTGATCCAGGATGGCAGAGGTTGTAGGAATAAGCAAACTGTCGCTTCTCCTTAGCTTTCCTTCCTGCAAAAAATAAACTGTACTGGGGTCATTGCTGAAGATCATGTTCTGTCTACAAGGCCAGAGGAAGCTGGGAAACCTGCAATGGTAGAGCAGATCATCCTGTTTCGGAAACAGGCATCTCTACTTCCAGAGTTCAGGTATTTTCTTGAAAGTGTCACATTGATCCTTGAGAACTGATTACATCTGAAATGTTCTTTGGGCCAGCAGGAAGACAGGTTCTTTCCTTTTCCCTCTTTTCTGCCTTCTTTATGTGACCTTTTTTAGCAGGAAGTTTTACTCTGTTCATGACAGTCTTTCTCTTGCCAGAGAAACTTGACCTGTGGTTATCATCTGATTTAAAAGGGATAAACAAAACTTCCCGTCTTCCTTATGCTGCCATATGCATGTATTTTTGTTCAAATATATCACTGACAGGACAGCTATGTAGCCTGAGTTTTCTGCAACATATCTTCCCAGTATGTTCATCACCCTGCAAGGCAACCTTCTGTTGCAAGTGCCAACAAAAGCTTCTCAAAATAAATTTGCCAATGTCAGGTTCCCTGACTGCTTACATGGCAATCTATTTGGTCTCATCAGGACTCAGTGGGATAGCTGGAAGACTCACCAGCACGTGGTCTGTATTTCCTTGCCTGCAATTAATATGTGGATGTGATCTGAGAGGAACTTTCTTTTCTTAACTCTGTGTAGTGATTACTCTCATCTCAGAAGGGGTATGCTAAGAAATCCTACTCTGTATCTGACCTACTGGTCAGCAGCACAACCTTACATGCTCATAACAGACGGACAATGAGAAAACACTGCATATTTCACGTAGCTTTGCAAATCTCCAGGGAATTAACAGAATGGTGTGGAGAACCCTGCCGGTTTTGTCCCATGTGCTGGGTTAGGCAGATTTCTGATTGTGAGCAGCTGGTGGGATCACTTCAACATCTGGGTGTCTGTCCTTTGAGCAGGACACAGCCTGATGTGCAGCCCATGCAGCAGCTCACATCTCACTGGGGCTGCCAAACCCAGGCTATGAGAGCAGGGCTTGATCCCAGTAGCACACTACAACCAGGAATATTCTTCAGCCATCCTGAATAGGCATCTTTGGTACCTGAATTTCCAGTCAAGGTGTTGTTTGGAGACATAGCTGAGAAAGACTAATAACTGAGGTAGCAGAGGAAGTCCAGCTATCTTAATTTTGGTCTTTTCATACACGTTACCGAAAAGACTTGCACCTGAAATCCATTATCTTGGGGAAGGTTTGATCCCAAAATTTTGCAGAACTATTTAGAAATTCATTAAACCCTCAAAAGAGACACAAGCAGGTAAAACGGCACACTCCAAAAGTCAGCCAAGTTTGAAAGAATCTGTATGTCTTTTTCAATGGCTTCACCAATTTGACCCATTTGATCCTACAGCTGTCATTATTTTAGTGTTATCAGGGTAATAAAAATTATGGCTATGGCATGATGTACTGTCAGCATGATCCAGACACCACTTATCAGTTTATTGTTCTAATTCTTAGTATTTCTAATAGTTTGGTTACAGTGGTGAATTATGATAGCACGTACTCACTACTCAGCAATCAGAATTATAATAAATTTGAGTTAAGCCTTTAACTGCACTGTTCCAATTATTTATTAATCAATATGCTTATCTAGTTGGGGTTTTTAATGTGCTTTTAGTCTTCTGGCAGCAAGTGGAGCTTACTTGCATATAGAGTGAAAGACGGTCACTGTCATCTAATGTAAAAACAGGTGAATGACCTCCACCACCATAACAACCAAACAGCCAATTTGGTTTGCAGTGGGACTGGGATGGAGCAATACACCTTAAAGCTACAAAGTACACCCCTAAATGTATGATGCAAAACAGGGAGCACTGGGAATGCCACTCAGAGTCATTTGTATGTGAAACAACTATCCTTGTCCTTGTACTTTCTTGCTGAATGTCTGCAAGCAGGTCCAGTCTCTTGGTGTAAGACTGCTGTAATTTTCACCTGCATTGAACAAGTACAAAAAAACCTGTAGGGCTTGAGACTTCCTTGGGTTTCTAATACAGGTAGGTTTTCCAAGAAGAAATAACAGAAGCTTAGTGAATCTAGGACCAAGTTCCTTGCCAAAAGTTGTATTCCTCCTCTGACCTAAAAGGTTGCTACAAGTACTCTATATGGGGAAAAAATATTAGATATTGAGAAATCTGACACCTATTCCTACAATTCCTTTTAATCTCATCTGAACTTTTTGGAATTATATTTGACATTAAAATTCAGTGCAAGGTAGAGTTCAGACAGAAAGTACAGCTGAATCAGTTGCAGTTTCTTAAAGAAAAGCCATTCAAAATGAGGTTTAGACTGACCTCATAAAGGTACCTGAAAAGCCTTGTTCAAATAAACAGATAAATGCATGATGTTTTCTGTACAAAATTCAGTCCCATTCATCCCATAATAATTAGTTTTCATTTTAATGTAACAAAATGTTTGTAACACCCCCACCACTGCCTTTAATTCCTGTGTAACACAGTATCAGTTACACTCTTTTCAGATAGTTGTTTTTTTACTTCATATTTTGCTTCAGAAGAAATCATCAATATCTTTCATCTAGGCATACTCTGTGTGCTGTTATAATGCTGTTATCCAAAACAAATTATAGAAGCAGGTTCATCAACTGAGTAATCTTATGGTCTCACAATATCCCTTTCAGTACTGGAGAAAATTGTCTGGTTTATTCATGGCTGATGTTTACCTAGAGTTTTTCTGCAGAAAAAAATAATGCAGCTATATTGCTATCTCTGTGGCAATATGAAGTATATTTTCGTGGAGATATTAAAGAAAAGGTCCTGTTCTTTATCATTTATTGTATCTCCATTATCAAGTCAAGTCCTGGCTGAAGTAAGGGCCTCAGTGTACTGGATTACAACCATGGAATAACATTTTTTCCCATGTATTTTACCCACCTGTCAAGTATTTTCCCTTTCAGAATACCTATTGAGAGAACAGAAAACAAGGATGCATTCAGTATCTCTATTCAAATGGGAGACATTGTTATTTATTTCAAAGGGTTAAAGATGAATTTGCATCAAAGATAATTCTAATTTCCTTTGTTACCACTCTATTTAGGCAGGGGCAATAGTTTTTAGTAGCTTTTATAGTTTATATTGCAAAAGCTTCACTTTTGGTTTGAAATGCACTTTTGAAAGTAGCATTTACTAACACACCCTGATAGCCAAAAAGAATTTTAAGCACTTCAAGAAAATGTATTTTATTTCCAAATAATCACTGAAAGGTGATGGCCAGATTTTACCAGGCTACATTCAATTCAAGGTTCAGTCTGTAGGGCAAAGATCACTTCAGGCCACTTCTATAGTCCTTTTGTGTGAATATAGTGTTTTCCAGGAGACATTAAAATGGATTTAGGAAAAATTTTGAATTGTCAATAGACACTGATGTTCCCCTCAGTCTGCTAAGCCATGTTTGTCCTGCTGCTAATTCTCTTTCCACTGATTTTATTTACAGTTTCATTCTATAGATAATTGCAGGAAGGACAGCTGTACAAACAACATTTGCAATAAGAGATGATTCAGATATTTTCAGATTTGTCCTAAGACATTTTGGAACCAACTTTTATGGGAAGAGAACACACAAAGAATTTCAGTTGAGAACTGCAGAAGTGTTTGCTGGGTGTGCAGTCATGTAACAGCCAGGATTTGTTACAGGACTCTGGAGAAGGGATGCCCTGGTGCACAATAACACAATAAATTTATTCCAAGAACCTGAAGCACTGTGGTTGTAGTTCAGACTAAGCAAAACCTTGAAGTCCTGCAGGACTTTACTAGTGGCTAAAACCCCATTTTTCTGGGGAAATGCCTAGACAGATCCAGAAGAAAATGGATCTTAGAGCCACACACTGACATATTCAAGGAAAATTAAGTTTTAAATAAATGCATGCAGTGTAGTACACACTCACCCAGGAAACGACTAGAAACTGTGGCTTGACCCAGCAATGTCAGCTGCATGTGTGAGAAGGTAGTGTTTCAGCATGTCTGTCAACCTATGGCATAAGGCAATTTGCAGAATAGAACAATCCAAGAGATTTCACCAAGTGAATTTCAGGAAATTACAATATGTTCATGAATTTTTTTGTGGGGAGAGAAAAAAGAAAAGGCTACATCTGTCACAAAATACATAGCTACTACTCCTTCTACTGACTTGGATATAAAGTAGTTTCATTTACAAGATATTGAAGATATCATTAAACTCCCGTCTGGAACAGAAGTTGTTCTTCTTCTGCTCATTTGACTGTTTTTGTACTATCATTTAGGAACTCCAACACAAATATTTAACCATAAGGAAATGCTGCAAGGAAAATATGATTTGTGCACAAAATGCTTCAATTTAAGATAGAAACAGTCCTCCTTTGACAAGGTTAAATGCAACTTTTAACACTCTAAGGATGCCAGCAGATAAAACACAGAAATAAAAAGCAGGGAGCCAAAAGACACATATGGAGTTAACAATGCTCTTTAAAAACTCAGTGGAGGGGGCTGGCTTTCTCACACATGCCTTCAGTAAACACTGCAGGGGAGGGGGGCTACAGCTCAGGTTACTGGACTGGGAAACAGCAGCTGCTTTGCCCTGCTGTCTTGGTTTTGGCTCGGATAGAGTTAATTTTCTTCCTAGTAGCTGGTACAGTGCTGTGTTTTGGATTTAGTATGAGAACAATGTTGGTGACACACTGATGTTTTAGTTGCTGCTAAGTAGTGCTTACTTAAGTCAAGGACTTTTCAGCTTTCCATGCTCTGCCAACAAACAGGTGCACAAGAAGCTGGGAGGGAGCATGGCCAGGACAGCTGACCTGAACTGGCCAAAGGGATATTCCATACCACAGAACATCAAGCTCAGTATGTAAACTGAGAGGAATTGTCTGGGAGGGGTGATCACTGCTCAGGGACAGGCTGGGCATCAGTGGTGGGTGGTGAGCAATTGGATTGGGCATCACTCCCTTCTGGATTTTATCACTCTCTTTTTATTATCTGTCTTTTCATTGCTCTTGTTGTTGTTATTGTATTTTATTTTACTTCAATTATTAAACTGCTCTTACCTCAATCCATGGATTTTACCTCTTTCTGATTCTCTCCCCATCCCTCCAGGGACAAGGAGGGACCGAGAGAAAGAGGGAGGGAGAGAACTGCTGTGGTGCTACTTAGTTGCCAGGTGGGGTTAAAGCATGACAGTCCTCTCCTGGAGGTCCTCCCTTTTGCATTGGCCGCACCCAGGCAGACTGAGGGTGTTGGGGTTTGTCCTTGAGACTGTTGTGATGAGTGCTCCCGGATCCAATCAGCTATGTGAGCTGTGGCCATGCTGAGCCTTGCGCAACATCATGAGATGTTATGTTTCATTGTACACCAAGATCTGGGCCAGAACTCCCTGAGGCAGTACTCAGCACTTCACCTTACAAGTTATTTGCATCCCAGCAGGACATGGTTTAACATTCATTTGGCTGGGGAATTCAAAGGCTAAACACAGTTATAAGAAACTATTTTTCTCAAAATCTTCTTTACAGTGGAGTTGTCTCCTTTCCACTCGGGGGGATTGCTAGCATACCTGTAACTTTGAATTGTAAAGGAAGAAGATGGGTAGGGGGTACAAAGTGCTTAGAGTGGACCCAATCTTTTCCACGATGTAACAGCTGTGATTTTTGTGACAGCCCACACTTGTGGTAATTTCCCATGTGCACCTGACTGTCCTGCTGGCAACACCACCAGGGGAAATGAACAAAGCGCTCCAGATTCTGACCTGCTCTATACTTGTGCACCCACATATCAACCAACTTGCACTGATGGATGTAAAGCACATCCAGTTAGAGGTGAATTGGCCCGCTTATTTGAGAGCAAGCCCCCTCCAAGACAATGTGTACGCCAGAACAGTGCCTGGACTGGTTCAGCTACTTACACACTGAACAGACATTTCGGTGCCATCTGTACAGAGGGTGCACGAGGGTGCAGCCCTGTCCCCATGCAGAGCAGCAGGGGCTGCGGCAGCCTGGGAGGCAGTGTGGCAGTGCAGGGACAGGATGCGTGCACACAGACAACGCTTGTTCACACCAGGACAGACTCAGTCATACTGCCCAGACCGGAAAGCACTTCTTTCACTTAGTGTCATATACCATCTACAAAAGCATAAGGTGTTTTATATTAACTCTGTATGCAGGCACAAAAATGCATGTGTGTAATACAGCTATTTAAACCTTCCAACAGAGATAGCCCTTTCCCCGTACTGGATAAGAAGAAGCCTTGGGGTAGCTTTGTTTTCCTTATACTGCATTAAAACTTTGCTATTCAGATTGAATTTTAGTGTGACTCACGTGACCATGTTGATGCTTCAGAATGTAGCAGAATTCCCTTTTGGCTTTAATGGCATTTATGAAAGAAGTCAGAAGAACTTTTTCAGATTTAAAATGTAGTAATATTTTGCCTTCTGGCTATTTTAAAATTTTTTATTTTATTTCTGCAAAAGGAAAAGAAAAAACAGCCTGAAGAGATTTACATTAAAAATATCAAAAGATCCACCACCCTGGAGATTATCACATAACATTTCTCTCAGTTGTAAAGGCAACAGTTTTCTGCATAGATTTTGCTGTTGTTGTTATGGAATTAATCTCTATTTTAATTTTTAATTCCAAGCTCATATGAACTTTTTATTTTACAAGATGTGCAACTACTCTTAATGGTTAGAAGTGATATGCAAAGACAGTGAGAACTGGTTTGGCAGAGATAGAATAGGAAGAACACATATGACTCATACAAGAATGTATTGAGCATTGTGTTTCTACACAAGGTAACTGTCTACAAGCCTGAGAAGCATAAGATCTTATGTTCTCTTTCACAGAGAGCTCATGCTGGCTCTGCACTGGGGCAGTATGGAAGAAAGCGAGTGCCACCCCAGCCTTCAGAAAGGCCAAGAAGGAGGACCTAGGAAACTACCAGATAGTCAGCCTCACCTCAATCCCTGGAAAGGGAGGCCATTTCTATCCACTCGGATGACAAGATGGTGATCAGGAGTAGTTAGCATGGATTCACTAAATGTAAATTATGCTTGACCTACCTGGTGGCCTTCTATGATGAAATAATTATCTCAATGGATGATGGGACAGCAGTGGATATTGTCTACCTTGATTTCAGCATGGCTTTTGACATAATATCCTCATAGGCAAACTCAGCAAGTGTGGGCTGGATGAGTGGATGGTGGGGTGGAATGAGAACTGGCTCAACAGCAGATTCCAGAGGGTCTCTACTCAGCCCGGGTGAGGCCACATCTAGTGTGCTGTGCTCAGTTCTGGGCTCCTCAGTCAAGAGAAATGTGTTGCTTCTGGAGCAAGTCCAGTGGAGAGCGACAAAGATAATTACAGGACTGGAGCATCTTTTTCACAAGGACGGGCTGAGAGAGTCGAGCCTGTTCAGCCTTGGAAGGAGACAACTGAGAGAGGACCTTAATATCTGTAAGCGTCTGAAGGAAGAGTGTCAAGGGCTTGGAGGCAGGCTCTTCTTGGTGGTACCAAGCAATAGGACAAGAGGCAACAGGCAGAAACAGATGCACAGGGAGTTCTACTTGAATAAGAGAAAGAACTTGTTTACTGTGCCACATGACTGCACCTTGGAACAGATTGCCCTGAGAGGTTGTGGAATCTCCCTCAGTGGAGGTATTCAAGAACTGTCTGGATGCAACCCTTTGCTATGTGCTCTAGGATAACCCTGCTTCTGTGGGGAGGTTGGACCAGATTGACCTACTGTGGTCCCTTCCAACCTGACCCATTCTGTGATTCTGTGATTTCACTGGGGTAGCCTTGGCTGAGAACGCTTCAGTTTAACTAGAGAGAAGCAACAGCCTGGGTTTTAGTGCAGGTCATGGGGCGATTATCAAGAAAAATGTTGGCTATTTCCTCTGGCAACTCTGTTGTGCTGACACCTGTATTATTTCATTTCACTGTGATCATTGCTGTTACCCAAGCTATCAAAACTAAAATCACATGCACGGCAGCTTCCCTTCACTGCTATCTTTGGTATAGCAATTATTACCAAAAAAAGGACAGAAGGTGTGATTATGTTCTAATCCTGCCAATGTTGTCATATCAGTAATTTTACATGGGTGAGCAATTCTGGCAAGCTGTCATATAAAAATTTATTTGGGTTGAGGCATTCTTACAGTGTTACTATTATGATAAAGTAGGTCTATTTTTCCAAATTGGTGTTCAAGATACAATTGATGATGCGTGCATTAGGAAACAACAGAAAAAGATGAGTATTTGAATGAGCAAAATGAGCCCCTACATTTGATGAATTACAATCACCAGGACTTTCTATAAAAATTACTATTTATTCAGAAATGCACAGTCAAGTGCTTAACTCCAGATCTGAAATAGAGCTGTGGGTACCTAATGTAATTGCACTGTTTCTCAAGAGCTGCTAAGGACACACAATTTTTTCTGAAGCTAAAAGGTGGCCGAAACCAAGTGGAAGAGCTTTCTAAAAATCAAATTTGCTGTCTTTGGCAGTTTCAGGAGCAGTTGGAAACAATTCTAACCCTGTAGTTTCTGTGAAGCTCTCTCTTCTGGCTGTTTTTTTGCAGAGTAACAGCATCAAAGTGGCTTAAATGGCTATGAATTTCCTGCAGTAAGATCTCATTAACAATGTTTAATATATGACTCTAAAATTACAATGCTGTTTACTTCAAGAGTATTTACTATAACCTACCAAATCACCCTTTATTCATTAAATCAATAGTTTCCAAGCTTCTTTTTTACCAAGAATTGGAGTCTTTGCTGAAACATTATTAGGCAACTAATAATGGCATTATTAAGATAACAGTTCAAAATTATCATAATCCATATTACTGAATTAATATCTTTACAACTGCTGGATGCCTTTTCCACTTCAACCCTCTGCTGCCCCGTCTTAAAATCTCAGTCATTTTCCCCTGTGGGGAGCTACTACCTCCCACAAACCATTTCTCACCAAGTCTGAGCATTTCATTCCTTTCCTGGGAGGGGCAGGGACTTGTTTCCTGTTCCCATCCTTGGGAGGATTTCTGGTCATTTGCAAGTTTGTGCTCATGGAAGAGACCCTGCCTTGAGACAAAGCCCTCCAGACAAAGGTATCACATGAAAACCGGGGGGCATGGTCACTGCTCCGCTTGGGTGACCCCCCTGTGCACTCACAGAGAGGGACAGCAAGCTCAGCATATTGCAGTGCCAAAGAGCAGTTTCAGACCCTTGTTCAAAAAAATATCTGGATGTGGACTCTCACCGAATGGCTTTAGGGCATCTGGAATAAAATTATATTTGTATGAGTGAGCTATAACCCTGTGTCACAAAATCCCCTGTGAGGAGCACATGAAAATAACCTGGGAAAGAGAGGCACAGTGTCACTGTTTTCCTTAAACCTGTTTGTTTAAACCCAGGGAGTGGCTGGTTTTGACTGAAAGCACTAACAGATCAAACTTTCCCAACAAACTTCTCTCAAAGAGCTTCATTGTTGAAAACCTGCTACATTACTGTAGTTAACAGGGTCAGAGAGATACCTGCTTATCAGCATTTTTAAGTGCTTCCCATGCAGTTATACAAGCCTTTCCGACCAGCTTTGAATTTCAGGCTTCATCAGTTTTAATGGAAGGTTTCTTTGTGGTGTCAACACTTTTCTTTGGTCTCCTCTTGAGCTTCAAACTATTTTCCTGCTATCATGACAGTAAATTTTTTTGACCATGACTTCCAGGCCCACATCTCTCCCCAGCCGCTGCTTAAACGGAGGTTTGCCCAGAGAGCGCAGGGTTGTCTTGAGCACTGTCAAGGGCAGTATCTTACAGTGCTTCTCACACATCCAAATCCTTTATCATTAAACAACACATAAATGTAGACAATACATTTCCAGACTTTTCTTAATCACAGGTTTTTTATGGAACACTAATTTCCTGTACTTCAGTAGGTCCCATTGTAAAAATGCTAACGGAGATACGCTGAAATCCATGGAAGAAATCAATTTTTGGTTTGGGATAGCAAAGTATGGGCACAAAGGACCAAGGACAACAGTGTAGCTGCAAGCATGTTTCTTGTTTTTAGGCACAGATGGTTGTGTGAGGGTTGGAGCTTCTAAACCTGGCCTGATCAGCCCCCCAGACTGCCCCACCACCTCCACTACCAGCCCCATGCTGCACCCAGTAGAGGAGAGCAGCAAGTGGCAGTAGAGTTACTTTACTCTTGTCTTCAGGGAGACCAGAGTCAGTTTTACCTAGGCTGGTGTCAAGTACATCCTGGGAGGCTGAGAGGTTGTGCCACCCATGGGCAGCAAGCCCTTGCCACCTCCCTGTTTCGGGCAGGACTTCGGGAAGGGGCTCAAATGGACAGTAAAGGAGCATGAAAACAGAGGACAAAAGGAACTCCCCAGCGCCACGGTGAGAATTGTTTTCAGTGGCTAAGCCGTAAAACAACTGATGACAACCAGAATTAGGTTATAACATGATAATTATCTGCTCTCGTTACTTAAATGTATTTGAGGTGCACTTTCAAAAGGGGCTACAACTCCATAGTAAGAACTAAAGATATGTTTAAAAAATACTTTACATTGAAAAACCCCTGTAAATACAGAAATAATTATATTTCCAGAAGGTCAGCATGTTTATTCTATGTCTGCTATTTGGTGGAAGATTATGATACTTGCTTTCTTGCTTTAAATCTGTTAAAAAGCATGTTTTCTATCCGGTTTCTTAGGTTGTTACACACAATACTTGAAATACCATGACCCATAAAAGTCAGAGGTTAATTTGATTTTCAGATACATCAGCTGGAGTAAGCAGAGGGTTGTGCAGATTGCCTATTGTTGTAGCCTTGTGTTTGCTTAAGACATTTCCCGTGGCTGCCTTGGCCGTGGAAACAGGGATGTTCAGACAATCCTGTTTGAACTTTTTCCCCATCAGCTTGTTCCAGAGCTGAACTAACTTACTCCTGACACAACCTTTTCAGACTGAGCCTCCAGTTGTGTTGCAGCTTTTTTTGTGGTTTGTTTGTTTGTTTGGTGGGTTTGTTAGTTTGGTTGGTTGGTTTTTTATTGTTTGTGGGAGTTGTTGTTGTTTGTTTGGGATTTGGGGAAGGGGGGTTGGGAGGCTTTTTTGAGAACCTCTGAAGAAGGCATGGTTTCCACAATCTGAGAAGATCCTCTAAGTTAACCTGCTGGCTGTATTACAGCACAACTGGAATGGGACCACATCCCAACCACTGAAGCTCCTCAGTATTGCTACATGCAGGATGGCCACAACTGTCACATTGTTAATGCTGTCAGTGCTGTTAAGTCTGTCCCTGGACTGGCAGCACTGTAGTACTGAATTAACTCCTGGGTTTTAGTCACCTATTTAGTTCAAATTGGGAGAAACTGTTGCATTTTTGTGTCTTTAGGAAGAAGCATGAAAAAATATTCCAGTATTATTATTAAAAATAATAATTGTATTTTTTAAAACTCACTCTACAGAAGATTATCAAAAGTCATAGCTTCTAATCCATAAAAAAAAAAAAGAGTAAAAACCAAAAATTAATCAAGCCAAAACACCCTCAATAAATAAACAAGGTGAGGAAGAATCCTCACCTGTCTTGAGCAATAATAAAAGAGACTGCTGAAGTTATAAAACAAGAGTACGGAAGAAAAAAATCAATGTGCTTGTCCAAGCTAAAAATGCTTTAGGTCCCACACTACTAGCATAGGGTTTCTCAGAAAAAGCAGCAGATACTATAGCAAGAGACCTTTGATTGATGCTGTAAATATATGGACAAAATTTATAATATCTTGTTTCACAACTAAATCAGGAAAGCGCTCTTTTTTTATTTTATTGTAACACAACTTAATAAATATTTGTATTATCACTTTCACCTCTTCATGAAACTTTTGGAAGTGCCAACAAATTCTTAATATGGGCTTTTGTCTTGTTTGTTCTTCTTTTTCCTGTTGATGAAATTCTGTACAGTAGTTGTAGCAATCTGAATGAAAGTGTGTTAATATCAGAATGTTATGTATTTGGGAAAGTAGACAGTCGGGCTGACACACAGGGCTGCAGGCACCTCATGAGCAATGCTGGAAAGAACCATAAAGAAAGAATGAAGAAATGGTTTCCATATCCCTGCTTTCAGAAGGTGTACAGGAATTCAAGAGCTAAACGCAAAAGAAATATAATTTCTTTAGGCTTCTCTGCCATCGTTTAGTATAACTGGGACTGTGATTTATGGCAGCATAAGAGTTCTGGTAAGCTCAGCCTGCACTCTGTGAGTCTGGAGTTTTGACTTGCTCAAAAATCCCGCTTCCTTCCTTGGCAAAATTGGCTGAGTATGAGTACCATGTAAGACACCTGGGATTTTATATATCCAAGTTGATATTCAAGCCTTGAAGTTCTGCCAGAACTGTTCATTTAATTAATTAAAAATAAAGAAGAAGAAGCGCTCCCTAGCTCTAAGCATGATGGTTCAGGCTTGACCATGCTTCAGACAAGACTGTGGCCAAGCTGCAGCTGAAAGCTGGTACCTGGCTGGCCTGAACTGCAGGTAAGCTTGTGCAGCAGAAGCTGCAGCCCAAATGTAGGAAAGGATCCTTCTTCATGTTTGTCATCTGCTCCTAAGCCACCATTGGCAGACGAGAAGTCCCTGGCCTACCCATCCCACTTGCTCTCAGGACAGCCCCATTTAAAGAGTGTCTGCATTGAAGGCAGCTAGCAGGTTACTCAAAAATTCCCCACCATGTGGTATATACAAATCACTTCCCTGTGTGTTTAACCCATGTTTAACTCGGGCACGAGTCAAGACTAATATTCTGAAACATGCTCTTATTCAATCTGAATTGTTGAGGTAGTTGAAACACATGTGCCTGTGCTCAGCCAAGCTTTCAGTGCTGCCCCTTAACCCTACAAATACCCACATATCCTTTTACCTGCTCATTTTCCTCTTGTCTCTGCATTGCAACCTATTTGATTACTTTTAGCTTTTCTGCTGAGACTGCCAGTGAAAGTGTTGCCACTGCTGACATTTTGAAGCATCTCACAACATCATCAGGTCAAGATGTTCTTTTGCAGGAGCCAGGGCAGCGAAGTGCCAGAGACGGTATAATCATTTTGCTCCACCTCCCCTATCAAAAGCTGCCCACAGGAGCACATAAACAAACTAATCCCTATTCCATCCCATTATTAGCAGATTTAGCTACAGGCATTAAAAAGGAACAGATAATGGAAAGTAAGAAGAGACTGTAGAAGCGAAATTATGAGGAGGATGATGCTATTGTGAAATTATTTTCAGGATACTTGCAGATAGATTCTTGTAGAAAAAAACATTCTGTAGCCTTTGGCAATTATGAGACTCTTGTGGGCTTATGGGCAGCTTATGCTGAAGTATTTATTTATATTTATATAGATTGCAAGCAGTTACAAGATTTTGTGACAACTTTTGCTGTGATTGCCAGTCAATTAAGATCCCTCCTCAGAGCCTTTTCTCTGCCTAGGTACGTAAGTGAAGTCTGCCCTCGTGCAGCTCATAATGTTGTGCTTATTAGTTCTCTGCTGTGAGAAGGGATATGAACCCACTTTTCTGGCATGAATACTTTCTCCATACGGCTGTACAGCATATTTTTGAGTAAGGACAGGGCTGTGACAGGGTTATGCTTTGTATTGCCTCATTAGTATATCTGGGAAGGGGCAGAAAGAATGAGTCTGCAGAAGCAGGAGAGGGAGGCTCTTCTTGGGCACGGGACTC
Organism: Grallaria varia; assembly: GCA_013396735.1. Taxonomy (NCBI): domain Eukaryota; kingdom Metazoa; phylum Chordata; class Aves; order Passeriformes; family Formicariidae; genus Grallaria; species Grallaria varia. The sequence goes on along the minus strand of VWZG01008764.1, from coordinate 50,186 downwards.
TGGGGCTTCATCCTGGTTAACCAGGTTTTAACCCTGGCTGAAGCCATTCTGACTCAGTACAACAGTTTTGCTCTGAAAATACCTTCTCGGTTAAGTCCTGCTGGTGAGAAAATCCTCCAACTTTCAAACCCCTAAAAGTATAGGTTTTGGTCATTCCGCATGACCAAAGGTAATTCTCCACTTATGTTGAGTTAGGGGTGGGGAAGACAACTTCTGACTCCCATTTCTACCTGCCACCGCAGGGCTCCCGGTGTGTCAATGTTACATATCAGCATGAAACCCACGCATAGAAGTTGCACCCCTAGTTTCACTCTAATCCAAAAGAAACCTCATATGCTTGCTTGCCCTTCCCATGCCCCCAACCCACAGTGTGCTTCATCAGGTCTCTGACACAGGAAATACTGAGAAGGACCTGCAGACAAGAAGCACCAGGCTATGAAAGGTGGATTCAACTATAGCCCCTGCAGCCTGACAAAGCAAAAATACTTACAGTTTTGGTCACCTCATAGGACAGCACTGGAAAAAGAACATTTTATCATAAATTTCATGTTGGATAATAAAATACATGGTGGTTTGGGCCTGATACTATTTTGTTGATTTGGACTCTTTGGGTAGCAGCCTTCATTGGGACTACCTAACTCATGCTGTGTAGGGGACTTGATTGGAGCCTTGGGACCATCACACTAATCATGTTCTGTCAGAGATGCTCTGTAAAAGCCACAGCTGCAGAAGTCTCTCAAAAGGAAATCGATGTGTGAAATTAATATTGACTAGAGGATGACATGGTAGAAATCAGGTATAGCAGAGAAAATGCATTACTTCAAGTATTGCTAGTATTTATATATTTTTAAGTTTTATTGGTGCTTCTGCATGCAAACTGCAAGAGCACCAACAGCTTCCATCTCATCAGCTCTGATAAGCCTAGAAATGCTGGGGGTTGCTGCAGGCACAGACAGGAGTTCTGGTATTGTGGGAAATAAGATTGATGTCTTAATAAGTGGCATTTTGTCCTAGACATCCTTATGATGCCTCAGGCACTGTGCTTCTGAAGGGCCTTTCTCTGGCGATAAAGAGCTTTCTCATGCTTATTAAAGGTTGCACAGTCCTTTTGAAAAGGTAAGAATAACTTCATTGATCACCACATGACATGGAGACCTTCCTAAGTAGAATCATATGAAAAAAATAAGGATTTAAGTATTATTGTATGGGGGCTTAATGGAGAAGTGCAACCAATTTTTCCTTAAAACATTTTTTTTCCCCAAAACATTTTTTTTCCCCCTACATATACAGTTTCATCACCATTATGTAAGACGCCTATTCTGACATGCTCTACAAATTCATTTGGTAGCTGAGTTCATACCTGTGGATATTCTCTACATCTCTGATAACATGACCCAGAAGTTTGTGTCTGCAGAAGTGGTGCATTCATCTCACATTAAACCTACTTCATCTCTCACCAAAGTATTTGGGAGCTTTTCCGTTGCTTTTATTAAAAGAGCGAAAAGCACAGGAAAGAAAACTTCAAGTAAACAAGCAACATAAGGTATAAACAAGGTATAAGCTAGTAAGAGTACTCTGCTGAAATAAATTGCACATTCCTACAAGGCAGAGCCCTGAGTATTGCCATATTCTGCAAAATAAACAAAAAATGGTCTGCTCCAGAAATAACATTTAAATACATCGAGTCAATGCACTTTCTTTGAAAACACTTTCAGCAACTTCACATAATGTACTCTCTGCTCACGTACTCATGAGCCAGAGCCAGATTCCTCACAGCCAAGTGCATATTTCATTTTGCATAAATTTTGTTGCAGTTCTTTATAAAGGTAGCTAGAAAGGCAAAAATAAGGCATAAGGAAATGGAATGAAGCTGCATCATGGGGAGTTCAGACTGGACATTAGGGAAAGTTCTTCACTGAGAGGGTGCTTGGTCACTGCAACAGCCTCTTCAGGGAACTGGCCACAGCATCAAGCCTGTCAGAGGTCAAGGAGAATCTGGACAATGTTCTTAGCTGCATGGTTTTGGTTTAGGTAGTACTGCAAGGAACAGCGAGCTGGACTCCATGATCCTTATGATACTTGAGATATTGTATGGTTCTATATATAAAAATAGTACCTACAGAGGTGTTGTGATAGCCCTAAGCTTTTTTTTTTCCCCCGACTTTAATTATTTGAATACTTTCCCCTATATTGTGGGAATAAGTTCATAGCTGCAGAGCAGGACTGCCACTCAGAGGGATCTCAGAAGCCTGGAGAAATGGGCTGACAGGAACTTACTGAAGTTCACCAAGAACACATGCAGAGTTCTGCAACTGGGATGGGGTAAACCCACACTGAGGGCTGACTGTTAAGCAGACATTGCCACAGGAAAGGCTCTGAAGGTCCTGGCAGACAGCAAAGTGAGTATTAGCCACCAGTGTGCCATTGCAGCAATGAAGGTTAAACACATACTGGAGTGTATTAGCAATAGTCAAGGGAAGTGATCATGCCCCTCTAAATGGCACTAGTGAAATTGTTTCCAATTTGGGGCTCCCTGGCCATCCTACTGGAGTGAGTCCAGCAGTGGGCCACCAAGGTTGTCGTAAGAAGATACTGAGACAAACAGATTTGTTCAGCTTTGAGAAGTCAAGGCTAAGGGGAAGAAACCTTACCTCTGTTTTTGTCTACCTAATAAGAGGGTAAAGAGAGGAAATAATCATATTCTCAAAAGTGAATGGTGATGAGAAGCAACAGGTACAAACTGCAACAACAGAAATCCTAAATCGATACCAGGAAAAAAAATTCATGGATGAGTAGTTGAAGATTGGAACTGATGCCCAGAGAGGCTGTGGTATCTCCATCATTGGAAATACTGAAAACTTGACTGGACAAGATTCTGGACAATATAACATAACTTTAAAGTTGGCCGTGCTTTGACAAAGAAGTTGGAGCACACAATCTTCAGAAGTCACTTCCAATCAGAATTATTCTATCATTGCATGAAAGTTGAGAGTGTTTTCTGTGTAAATCTGTTTTCATCATGGTGAAAATGCTCTTGAATTTGTTGAATGCGGAATATAATGCATGGCAAGGTGGCATAAAATAATTTGGATGTTTCAAAGAGCTCATATGAATGTGTTTCTGGCCCACACACAGCTTCATTAGCTGGTTAGCCATTCAGAGAGAAAAGTACATTTATCCCAATGTCACAGGTTAACATTTAAAAAAATTCCAACCTGGTTTTTTTCCTTTGCATTACTCATGGGATTGCAGAAGGACAGAGAGTTGAGTTTCAAACGTTTGTACAGAGACTTCAGCTTCAAAATTTCATTTGAATTCAATATCCAAACCTTTAGACCAAAGCAAAATGTCTGGCTTGGATCAGATGGACCACCTGCTAGGATATTTGGGGAACTTGCCCAGGCTCTGCCATTACTTCCTCTGAGAAGTGAGGATTCACCTCTGACTCAAATGTGAACATGATCCTGTTTCCCAAAGAGAACTGAAATCAAAGCAAATCTATATTTTTCTGTATGAAGAGGCCATATCACACCTGCTGTACTGTTGTATCCTTACAGCATTCTTGTACCAGAGGCAAGCATCCACAGAATTTCATACAGCACACAGATCTGTTTTGAGTGGTGAGCCATTAAGCTGTCTCCTCGTATGTCTGATCTGAGCTTTTCCTTGTCATCTAGCAGAGATAATCATTTAAACACTAACAAGACCACACATTTCTCCCTTACATTTCTCCCTCATGTTTTGTGCCAAATAGTGACTGCAGTGTGGGGCTGGAGGAAAAACACTGCATTCTCTCTGTCTGAGTTTTAGTCTAAGATATTTTTAAAAGTCTTTGTGTCCAGTAAATGGTACAGCTTCTCCAGGAGTACACTTCATAACCTGTGAGGGGTAGAGGGATACATGTAAAGTTCTGCTCGTGCCTCTCTTCTCGCTCCTATCTTCTCCAACTGGCAGGTCCACTAAAGCTTTAGTGAGGGAAATGAGTGCTGGAGTGCCTGTCTAATGAAAAAACACAGGCCATCCAGCAGACAAAAGATAGTATAAAGAGATTGTCCTTAGGTGGAAGGAGCTGGGAATGAACTGGAGCTGGACAAGTCAGATATGGTTCAGGCCACCAAATGGAGTACCTTAGTGGCTTTGGGAATCTCACCACCTCAGGCTTGCCTTCACCTGGAATGTCTTAATGTAGATGAACATCACCAAGACACAGGGCTTATGCAAAAAAAAAAAATCAAAGCAAAACAAACAAACAAAAACCCAAACCCAACAACAACAAAAAAGACAAACTACAACAACCACCACCACAACAAAAAACATACACCCCCAACCTGGATTTTAATAGGTTTTTTGTTTCTTTTTTATATATCTTTGTTTAAAGTAATGGCCTCTGCAACATAAACAGGAAGCAAAGCAAAGCAAGCAGAAATGTATGCAAGAAAGATGTACAAAGTTTCCATTATATTGTAATTGAATAGTGAGTTATTAGTGTCAAGTAATTTTTTGACCTAGGAGAGCTTTACTACTCCTCAAAATACTTACCATATCGACACTGGAAATGACTGGAAAAGAGATAGGAAAAATAACCTCCTTGTCCCAAAGGAGGTGTATACGTAATGTTTAATTTGAGTTAGATATTTCTCCAACTCTATTTCAGGAGGCACTTAACACATTCTTAGCATCTCTGTTCACTAATCTACTTTTTGCTCTGTGGACTTTATTAATAGACAGCTTTATCATAAAACTTTGCAAGTGTCACAACATCTTTACATTCCTCATGTCTGTACAGAAGGAACCTGAAGCAAACACAGGCATTATTTGAACTCAGCTGTTCGGATATTGTTTGATAACCAGGAACTGAACAAGCTCACAAGGCTTATTCTCAGAATCTCTGTAACTGTGTTCAGTGGTATGCCAGCTGGTTTCTGCTGTGAGCCAGCGAGATGACAGTTGATCATTCCCACTAGCCACACATGATGACTAACTGGCTTTCTCCTGCTAAATTCTAGCACTGCACTGCTCTCATGGCTTGCCGTACCTACCTGCTCCATTTCGCAGGTCACTGCCTTTCAGTGAGACAGCTCCCAGGAGTGCTGCAGCATCACAGGTACAGACTGAGCCTTGCTACAGAGGACAGACTTCCTAGATACTCCTGTTACAACCCCCTCAACCTTGTTTTCTCAAAGCTTCGCACACCCAAACCCGCAACCTTTCCGTACATTTAGGTGATCACCACGTCCAACAGACCTCCGAATTTTTAATTATTTTTTTTCTAAGAGTATGACATGGTCCAAATGATACAGCAAGAAAAGGGAGGGGGTTAAAACATCTATGTCCTCAAATTTGAAGATGTTTGTGCCTGTGCTCCATGACAGCACTTTCGCCCCTGACAGCATCCTAAAGCCTGGGGATGCGTGGAGGCGGCCGGGGCTGCCGCCCGGTCACCGCTGGCCGGCGGGCGGGCACATCCCCGGCCTCCCCAGGCAGGCAGGGGACACACGGCAGGCCGGCGGCAGGGCTCGCTTTCGGCCACTGTCCCGGGTTCTTTTTTCTAACATATGGTTTCGCGGGGGAAATATCCCGGACGTGCTTAAGCAGGAGAAGGCAGGCAAACCACGCAAGCCGGAGCCTTGTCTCGCAGGATCAGCGGCTCTGCTGGGGTTGGGACGGCGCTGGCTCAGCCCAGGGGCAGCAGGGACAGCGCACTGCGGGCGGCGACCTCCGGGCCCCCGGCGATGGAAACGCCCCCCGGGCGGCTCACGCCGGGGCGGCCGCGGGCACCACCGGGGGCGGCTCCGCCGGGCC
>VWZG01008764.1:5113-43794 GCA_013396735.1 Grallaria varia | reverse complement strand
GGGTGGGCAGCATCGCGGCGCGCTGTGTCCGGCCCGGCTGTAGCTCTGCACCTGGGTCGCTCCTTTCCGGGAGCCCGAGGATGCGCATGGTCTGCTGCCCTTGAATGTCCCCGCCGGAGTCGCCGGTCCCCGGGCGGGCGAAGGATGGCAAGGGGCAGCACCGGGCTCTTCTGCTCGTAGTGACGGCCCTGAAGGCGCAGGGGCCGAGGATGGGGTCCCCACCGGGGAATAATAGTTTCGGTCCTTGGCCCTGGAACGAAAGGGCATTTGGTAGGAAACCCGGTTTGGTTTATGAGTTTGTGAATGGTTCCCACTGCCCAGGTGAAACGTGTGGAATTTGGGACGTCTTCCCGTGGACCTGGCAGCCGTCGCACTCGCTGGTGGTGGCTGGTCACATATTCCCCAAGTGCTTTTCAGTTTGGGGAGACACTTGAGGGACACAGGCTCTAAACTGAAGGAAAAATCCATTGGCCAACCCCAAAGCTGCGCTGCCTTTCGCATTTGTTTGTTTCCCTGACTCACTCGTGTCATGGTATTTATTTTAGAGGGTGTCTGTTCAGGACCCGGTTGTAGCCTTGCCTGCCAGGCAAACGGCAGTGTTCGTTCTGATGCATCCAGCTGGCAGTGGGAGTAGCTGCGGAGGCAAGGCATGTCCTTGTACTTTATTCCTGTATTGGCAGACACATTGTTTTCCTTGATGATACCGGGTGCAGGATTCAGTATTTGGTTTCTTTCTGGCCATCCGTGTTGCTAACAACTCAGAGACTACAGAAGTTGAACTAACATTCCAGACTACAAGATGTTTTGCTATAGTCTCTTCAGGCATACATGAATTTCCAAAAAAAAAAAAAAACTATTGCAAAATCTACAGTGAAGGCTTCATTTTGTTAATGAGCAATCAGTAGCTTAATTTAAAAGGTTGTTCTATCGCTGGGGACACTGGAATTGGATGAGACATTTGAAGGATTTTAAATTGGATTGTTCTCCTCAGATTATTAAAGAATTGAATAGGTTACTGAGCAAATTCTACAGAAACTTTAATTTAAAATATTTTAAAGTAAGTTCTAATTGTTCTGCCACTATAATAGCCCCTTAAAAACCAGTGGAAAGGAGGTTTTCTGGCTCCCAGGTATGCATATCCGCTGCTTCCCTGAGACTGTCGGGCAGAAAAACGTGGGCACTGGAAAGTGAAAGTGCAGGTCGACCCTGTTGATGAAACCTGATGTAAGAGAGTGTTTAGAGAGCAAGGAAATTACTCTGGTGATCATGAAACCAGAACAACATACCCGGATTGTTTTCATGTACTTGTTACTCTTCCCTCTTGAGCCTTGAGCAGTTTGGTTAATTGGGAGGCGTACACTGGCTTTCTCAGTTCCTATTTGTTATGTATGTGAAAAGAGGTTGGTCTTTTGCTCCATCTTTGGTGTGGGTTTATTTTGTTTCATTTTGTTTTGTTTTGGTTTAGTTTTTTTCCTTATTCCCTTCCCTCGAAGTTAATGGTTCTAGTGTTGATTGAGCAGAGCCAGGTGAAAGGTCAAACTTGCCAGAGAGGGAGAACCAGTGAATGTGTTACCAGGCTCTACCCAGAAACATGTATATGATGGTCAAAAATGGGGTTTCATTGTAACCAGAAGATATCAAAATGCTCGCTGTGCAGAAGATGAAAGGAGAGTAGTGCCACCAAAATTGCATTGTCTTCCAAAGGCAGAGCATTAATGAATAAAGAGGAAAGTATGGACAAATTCAGATTTTGCCAAATATGACTTTTTGCTGACTCCTATTATCCGGCTTTCTGAAAATAATTTCAAGACTTTCTGGGAGATATACATTGAAACTATGTTTTTCTTTTGGAACACATTTGAGATACATAGAGAAAAGAAATGATAAAAATGGCTGGAAGGTGAAATTGTGAAGTTTGTTACCTTGGGGAAAGCAGAGGATAAAATACTTTCAAGCTATTATTTAGCATTTTGTTTGTGCCTATATTAAGAAAACTATCAGAATGATGTTTGCCTTTTGTTACAGTACAAGTGAGAACTTGCAAGAATGTTAAGAGGAAGTTTGGTATCCTCACGAGCATCTTGTGACATAACACAAAGGTCAGCCATTCAACTCACATTTTACTAGTTTGCTTTGGTATGAAGACAGCAGAAAAGATGTGCCATACCTGCAGTGTGGTAAGGTCCAGCTTCCCTGAGCTATTGCCTTTTCTGTGTTTTCATGTGTTAGCAAATCAGGAAAAGTGATTCCAGTGTTGTGTTGGTGGAAATGCTGCTGGACATAAAGGGATTTTTACTTCTTGAAGTTAAGGAGAGGTTTGTTTTAGTTGTAAAACGTGTCAGTTTACAGATGATACTTGATGTCATAATATTGGTGTTTCATCCAAGATGGAGCAGGCATTTGAGAGTTAGAGCTAGTTCCCATGCAGGACTGAAGCAGTCTGAGTCTACAGAATACTCAGTTTTTTCAGGGAATTCCTCTTGTTTCTTTGATTCCTGAGTATCAGTATTTCTTACTAGACAATGTATTGACAAAGAAACTCACCCTGATGACTGTTTCATCTCCCTAGGATCTGTGTGGTATATGCCTGTACATCTGACTTGTTCCCTTGGAAGAAACACTTCTCCTTCCCTCCTTTTTCTTGCCTCTCTTGTACTGAACCTTTTTTGTAATGGGCATTTTTGCAATATTGCTCATATATGTCATATTTTTTAACTTATTTTTAAAATTACCTACTTATCTCTGATATTATATACCGAAATGCAAATTAGCCTTTATTTTTTATTATTAGCTTTAATAGTGTGATCATTATGCAAAGCATATAGGCAGGCACATGAAATATTCAAAAACATAGTTGGTGCTGGGATAAAACATCATTGCTTCCTGAAATTTCAGTGGGAGTCACACAGGGACTCAGCTTTCCTTAGTCAATAATCAGCCTGAAAATTGTCTTCTGAAATGACTGTCCTGCTGTCTCTTCTGCAAGTGGGAGACCTGAGACCTTCAATTTCATTTCACCTCATACTACAGGATGGCAAAAGGCCAGTAGATGTTTCAAAGAGGTATTCTTACACCACAGACACTTGTCTAATGGTCATCAAACTCCATGGAAGCAAAATGAAAATTGTATCCCACATCCAGTAATTGTCTTTAAAGATACAATTTTATTTAGAAATAAACTTTCCTTTTAATCAAGGGCATCCTTAACATAGTCTTTTGCATGTGGTTAGCCGATGAGCATCAGAAATGACCCAGGGAGAAGGTAGTCTGTTAACAAACATTCTTTTAAGTCTGCCTTTAATCCAGAGGAGTAAGGAGATTTGCTGCTCTCTGAAAAGTTAAGTGATTTATTTGAGTAAGGGCGGTGGGAGGGATCCTGCCTGACATTTTATTTACTTGTTGCCTTCTCTCCCCTCCACAAGCAGCTGCGCTCCTGAGGCCACCAGGTTCTTCTGGACCTTTCTCTGTCTGAGCCACAAGCTGGCTTCTGAGCTTCTGCTTGGATTACCCTGTTACTGGGAGGGAAATTTCTTCTTTGCTGTGCTGTTTTCTGTATGTTACGGCCACTTCTCTGTGGAGCTACTGTTGTTAATCTGCCCTCAGCCCCAGTGTTAAATTCTGAAAGTAACTGGTGAAGTAGAGGCAGTGGCGTAAAGCATGTAACATGAAATGACTCAGATGGTATTCACTGCATCCAAACTCTACCCAGAACATTATTTTTCATGTTTTCCTATTCTGCTTTATCTTGTCCCCTCTGTGAAGGTAGAGGATGAACAGGATGTATCATAGCCTTCCTCGCCTGGTTGAATTCCTTTGACTACATATGGCATGATAAAATAGATGCTAAATTTGCAAACGACAAAGAACTAGCCTGCTGCTCATGCTGATGGAGTTGCAGAGAAACTATAACTGAATAGCATTTTGTGGTAGAAAAATTAGATTAGTTATTTTCCATCTATTTTGAATGTGTCTTCCTGGTAGTCCAGAATTCAGTGCCATAATCACTGTCCTAAATTGTATGAATCCTGGGGATGGGACCATAACAAGCTGCTCCTGTGTTGTATGGATTCCTCTCTTTGCTCTTGTTTTTCCACCATCTCTTTGGAGAGCATCAAAAGGTACTATTAAATATACTTTAGGGACAGGGGGAAAGGTTAATTGTATGTTGTCTGTGACCTCATGCAAAGGACACTTTTGCCTGCCTTTTTTAATTCCTGTTAAAAAAAAATTCTAAATGAAACTTTAGATGTCTTTGCAGTTCCAAGTTAGAATAGGTTTCCAAAAACTCAGCTTTACTGGTGTGCGTGTTTCTTAGCTTATAAAGTCCATTTATTGTCCCAGTGGTGCCTCTTGTTTGATGAGACAAAGTCCGGGCTCTTTTTCCATAATGTTACATTTCAGAGGTGCTCTCCAGGTCTGCAGTAGAAATTACATTTTCTCAGTGATATGGTGGCTACTGACCCATAATGAATGCAGAGCTGTAGGTGAAGTATGATGACTGTGTCCTTCTACAGCATTATTACAGTGACAAGTCGTTACAGTTCAAAATGAAAAGGAGGAGGGGAAGTGTAGGCATTTTTTTCTACTCTAAGAACTGGTTGTTTTGTAAGGCTGATGATGTTGCATCATATTTTCTCATGCTGTGTTACTTAGCTTGTAGGAAATTGATGTATGTGAGAATTGACTGGAGGTTTTTATTAAAATAATTTCCAGTCTTTCTCAGTGATTATAAATATTTTGGTGAGTTAAGATAACTATTTTTCCACCTGAAGTACCATTCATGTTCTATCTAGACTAAGCTACTTATACAAATGTTAAGCATTGTAATAACAATCTGGAGCAGGTGAAAGCTTAACACCTCTGTGAGATGAGGTAAACTAAAGCACAGAAATTCCTTGTCCTGAGTTGAACAATATTTTGACGTCGGAGCATAGCATAGGGCTTGCAACTACTGATCACTTATTCTAAGGCCCATAGCCTCCTATCAACAGGAGATAACACCACAGTCCTGCTCCTGTGAATTGAAAGTTACAGTCTCAATTCTGGGAGCTGGTCTTTCTAACCCTCAGCTGGGAGCATGACTCATACACCATCAGTAAACACATTCTTATATGTATTCTGTTTGGTACAAATTTCAGGACGACGATACTCCTGGGAAAAGGAATACCTTTTTTTGTCTTGTTCTGTTTGGCTGTCTCCTCAGGTTAAGTACACAGTAATAATTAATTGTTTTTCTTTTTAAACTTTTTAAAAATTGCTTGCATTTCTCTTTGTCTGGATAAAATTATGCTCCTTTATGCTTTTTGTAGTTCAGAACGTGAGATTGAGACGGACCCGATGAATGAGCTAAAAACTGAAGTCCCATACATGTACCTAAAGACTATTCTTCCTGTGTATAAATTATTCTTCTATGCATAATGATAGTTTAAGAGCTTCAGAAATCACTTTCCTTGCATAAGAGCTTATGCTATAGCATATAATATCTATGTAATGCCTCTAATCTGCCAAGTGCATTGCAAATAATAATTTTAGAATGACCTTGGAGAAAAATGTACATGTGTAAATGTACTGGTTCCTTCAGGTGAAGAAAAGCCAGCCGTGAGGTGAGAGATTTGATACAGATATGCAGAACAAGTCCTGCAATTTAGGTTCTGTGTTTTGACGACAGTTCTTTTTCCTGCCATTGCGTGCTTGGCTTTTCCTATGTGGTCTCCGATTTCTTAGAACTAACAGGAGTAAAAGGAGAAAAATAAACAAGGAGAAAAAAAAGATAAATCATGTGCTCAAGTATTTTTATGTTGTCTGAGTTGCACAAACATGATTCCTAATAAGACAAGTATGAAATTCATCCCTCTAAGCTATCCCATATCGCTAGTCTACTCAGAGGCTTAAGGCATGTGCTGTCTCACTTATTTCTGAAAGGCTTGTTTGAGCATGGTCCCAGCTTCTGAAACCACAGGGTGACTTGCGTCCTCTCAGGTAGCCTTCCTTTGGCCCTTTCTGCCTTGGCACAGGTGGCAGTTGGCAGATGTTACCTGCAAACACTACAGCTTTGTTCATTTGTCTTGGTTGCAGATGCATCTCTTGGGAAAGGTTTAAGTGGGAATGGGTGGTGCAGTTATCATCATGGCATAAAGTAGTCTGACAGTGCTGTGCCCCTTAGGGTGAACTGGTTTGAGCCTTTGAATGTGATCAAATGAAACATGCTCAGCTCGACCTTGAAAGGGAGCGGTGCTGCAAAGCACAGGTCATTCCTGTGATAGGATCTGTGTGCTGTTTGAGAAAGAAATATGGTTGGTGGGTTTAAGGATTGAGCTAAGAAAGCTGTGTTAGCTGAATCCCAAGTAAGACTTGAAGTGGGGGAGCGCTGTAATGTATGCAGGAAGGTAATTTGGGCAAGGCAGACATAGCAACTTTGCTGTGGCATGGGGCTGGCATGGGTGCCATATCTGTGCTGGAGCAGCATTTACGAGGAAGGTAGAGGCTCCTGGATCACTTCTAACCTGGATCTTAATCTGTGTCCTTTTGGATTTCTGTTCTGCTGGAACTTGCTGCTCTAAAATGCAAGAGGTCCTACTGGGCAGCAGCACCTTAGTATTAACTGTGTCTTCTGTCTCTGTCTAATGATTTTTTTAATTCTTTCTCGTTGAACAGAAAGAGGAAGAGGACTTGTAAGATTTGGTTCCCGTTTAGCCAGTCACATTTACCTGGTAGGGTGTATGTTTGGGATGGCCAGCTACAATACACGATATTATCCAGTGGTTTCCTGATCATAGGTCAGGTAAAGTAGGTCACAGTTTCAAGCGCTCAGAGTGCAAAACAGTTAGCAGAGCTGGTGAGAGAAATTCCAGTGTATGTCGAGCCCGTCCGTCTCCCAAATCCAACAGAGATGTAATTGCATGGTAATTACAGACGTTCAGGCAGGTAGGAGGTGGCCAGCAGGTCCACTGAAGCCATTTGGCTGGCTTTCCCTCTATCTGCCCCATCCAGCAGCATACTTACTGTCTAGTAGATGCTGCCAGCTGTACTTGTGGTTATAAGTGGCAGGGTGCTAAGTAGTTGATGCTGTGTGAGCTGTTCAATAGGTGAAGCTTATAAAATGGCTGGGTGCAGGTGTGATTCCTCCTCTCAATACTGTATTCTTGGCAAGTATTTGTCTGCAGAGTTTAACATTCTCCAAATAAATACTGCACCTAGTATTTCTTTAGAGGGAAGCCGTGCTAGGGTAAAGCCAGCCAAAGGGATGCCTCTGGTTCATGATCGCACCATAGTTTAATTGCTGAAGTCTGAGACAGGGAAAGAGAAAACACCAAGCTGAGGCAGTCAACATTAGCAAGTGCAGGAGTGGATGTGGGCATCGCATAATTGGGGAATGCCAAAATACAGACCCTCTATGTGAGTCAGCACTCATGGTGGTTTAAAAAAAGAAACTTAATTAAGAAGAGTTATTAGTGTGATGTGGTGGGCAGGCAACTTTCTGGCATGAAGTAGGGTGGCAAATCAAGAACTTTGCTCACTGTTTGGGATCTATATATAATGCAGGCTTAAGGGGAAGAGAATCTGCTAAGGACGTCCAGAGCTACTTGAGGTACAGGGGTATGGGTAGTGCTATGTCCTCAGAGAACCTCTTTGTAGCCTAAATGATCACCTAAATGCACCTTCTCATCAGTGGTATTCATCCCCGAGGTGAGCAGAAGAGTTGAATGGGTCTGGTCCTCTGAAAGAGAGTAGCTTTTTATTCTGCTTTTTGAAGTGCTACCATAAGGTGTAGTCTATCTTGACTGATTGTTTTTGATGCCCTTCAGACTCTTTTGTAGGCAGTGATAATGACACTGAAAGTATGATCAGAGGTGGTCAGCTTCACCTCATTTCAAGAATAGAGGGTGGGGGATAAGAGTAGGAGATCATGTGCCATTGCTTTCATGCTTTCCATTGTGGTATTGTGCTACAATAAGGCAGAAACAGATTGAGCTTTGATTGCATCTGAAGTCCAGCATACCACTGTTTCAGAAATCCTGCAGCACTGTCCTTGGACTGGCATTAGAGGTCTGTGAGATTGTCCTTTCATAGGTGTAGTTCTGTTTCCAAACTCTTTGCAGTTAATTTCTTCTTTTATTTTATCTGCTGGTCCCATAGCTAAGTGCCTTTGTGCTGTCCTGTGTATCTACCCCATTGCGTAAAGGTACAGACAAGAGGTGAGTTCTTTCTTCCTCTCTGCCCCAGCCCTGCAGTGAGCCCTTGTGGATTTCCCTGATTTGTTCCTCTGTCCTTTATGTCCTGTTATGATAATTTCTGCTTTCCAAACTCCCTGCAGAGAGACAAAAGAGATCCAGTTCCTGCCAAGTTCTGCAACATATCTTTTTTTCTCTGTTTCTTCCCCTGCCCCCAACACTGATTCATTCAGGCCAAGTGTGATTTCTCTGTCTTTAGGTATGTGTTAGATACCTCCTCAGAAACAGACGATGCCTAGTGCACATTTGTAATGCCATAAAATACCTGTCAGTCAGAACAGTCTGGTCCTTGGTGGAGTCTTATGCTGGAGATGAGATTGGGGACACATCTTCAGCTCTTACAAGTTGAACAGTGGTCCATGTTGTGCAGAAGTCTTGCAAGGAGAGAAAAAAAAAGTTATCTTGCAGTTCACCAGAAATCCCTGTATTTTCCAGATGTGGCAGGTCACCATGTGGACAGACATGATGGGAGTTCTTATTCTTCAGTTCTTTCCAAAACAGCAGTCTCAGCCTGTTACTCACCCATGAAAAACTCAATACCTTTTCCCTGGGGTAAAACAGAATCCTTTCTATTATTAGCTACCTGGGCAAGGGTTTTGTCCTTTGGTTCCGGTGTGATATTTAAAGACACAGCTCTTGGAAGGCTAAGAAAATATCATAGGCATTGCTACTTTAATTTCAGGTGCATTCTGTTAAGTTTTGGAACAATTTGAGGAGACTTAGTGCTGGAAAAAGAAGTGCCACTGAATTTTTTTTTAAATTATTGTTGTTATTATTATTAAATATTGTTCTTTTCCCCTTCTCTCTTGAAGGAAGTTGCTATTTTATCATTGGTCATGGACTTTTTTCTTTTTGATTTGTAATCTGTGCTGCTTGTCTATGAGGAGGAGAGAGTGAGAAGCTGTGAAACTTAATAGTTGGATGCAAACCTTCCTTTACATTCTGGTTGGAAAGAGCTCTCCTTAAATTGCTTCAGGCCCCAAGCATTATAACTGAGAGTAGGGTCCTCTCCAGTGGATTCAGGCTTGCACTGAATCATCAGTTTCAAAGGCAGGAACCACTGTATAAAATTAATGTCCCTGCCCTGCTGATCAGGCTCAGGAAGCAGCTGAGCAGCTGTTCTCGTACCCAAGAGTGCAAAGGGTCACACCTCTGTTGCTTTCAGTGGCTATGGGGGAAGCTTACTGCCTCTTCCTCTATCCCATTGCATCCCCTCCACTGTTAATTCCACTGGCTTCATGTCTGTGCATGTGCCCTGGCAAGCTGAGTGAGGCTCTTTGGTTTTTTATTTGTTCAGCAGTACATGATACTTTGCAGAAGCCTGTGCAGTAAAACTATAGCATTTTGAAGAAAGTGCTTTTTCTTTTGAATTTATATTAAGGATCTTTGTTTCATGAATGAATGCTAAATTTTGCAGTTGAAATTACATCTATCTGAACTAGTTTTTGTTTCTCTTTGTTGAAGTTACTTGTAGGTATCTTGACTGGAAAAAAAAAAAGTTTTTTCTTTTCCCCCATTTCTTTCCAAGGATTTGATCTAAGTTCAAACTTGCAATGTTTATCCTTTAGAAACTTTAAAAGCTATACAGTGAAACTTGTGTTGTTTGTGTCGTGCCATGGGGCACATGCTTTTAGGTTTCATTATTTGGTTAGGCATTTTGAAATGGAAAATACTGATCATAAAGCTAACCTCAGTGATTATTGCTGCTTGTGTCATGACAGAGATCAAAGTTTTATGTATGGTTGGTTTGATATGGGTAACTTCCATTTTGCAGAATGTAAATAGAAATTTTTCTTCCCTTCCTCTTACCCTTTGAACAAAAAATAATAGTTTTTCAGCTATTTTCATGTGCCATTTGAAGGTGAGAACTTAGTCATAGATACTCTGAATCGTAAAGAAGAAATTGTTCAGACATTAAAATGTACACTGATGTCTTTAAAGAAAGGTATATCAGCATCAGACTTGAAGGGTGATTCCCTCTCCCTTACCTTCTCACTTCTCGCATTAATCACATTTCCAGTCCCGTGCTTTCAGTTAATTTCTTTATTCTTCTCAATAAATTTTAATTAAGATCTGTGTCTCCACAGCCCTTGCAAAATCTAGATGGCAACTTCTCCAGGCTGAGGCTCCCTCTGGCCTACTCTTCAATGTCATTTTAAGGTCTCTGTCCCTCTTTGGAAGTGTGAAGCTGGGAATTACAGTCTGGTTAGTTCCTTTGGCAACCTCTCCAGAGTAATCCCTGAAAATCCTAGTTCTGTGGATGGTAATTCTATTAGCCGTCCAGCAAGCTGAGTCTGGAAGAATGCAGCTGGTGTGTGGGAATGCGGGAAGTTCCCCATCTCTGACTTCAATCTTGCTTTTAGAGGGGGAAAAAGTTATAGGCTAATGGGATTAGCTCTAATTCCATTGTTGCTTGGTTTCAGAAAAGTGCCTGATTCCTAAATTACAAACTAGTTCTGTGAAGTGTTTTTGTAGAGGGAACAGGGAATTATTTTGATATTCGGCTCATCTGTCTTCGGAAAAGCACTGAAATCAAGAGAAGAAACTCCTATAGGCACCAGTGAGTTTCTAGTTTTTGTTGGATAGCATAATTTGGAAATCTGGAACCAAGAGCATGTAAATGGAAACACAAATTGAGCATAATCCTTTCAGGTGTCTAGGTGTGTGTATAAACATGGCACGGAACAACTTACACGCACAAGGGATTGCTTTTCAGGGCTTTGCAGGCCCAGAGGCTTATGCTGGAATTGTGTTATTTGCTGGTATGTTATTTGCTGCTGCTGCTGGGACTGGTGGGGTGGTTGGTCTAACACAGGCCAGGGACAGAGCTGTCTCTAATAACAGCCGTGGCTTCTACCTGAAGTGAACGACCTGGGGACTTTTTTCCTCATTGAGGCACGTGTTTTTCCCTTTAGTGCCAAGGGAATGAGAGTGTGCAGTTTTGTGGGAGCGCTGGTGCAAACTGTTGGCAATGCTGTTCGGTGGCGGGGGGGGGGCAGAGGCAGGAGCCTGGTGAGAAGCACGGAGCACTCTGCAGCCTGCGCTGGGTGTGAGCATGGACAGCACACCGCGGTGGGGGCACAGGGCAGCATCCACTTGTGCAAAAGGCAAAATGCAACCTGAGGAGATCAGTTGTGCTCACAGCTTCGCTGCTCTCCCGTGGCTGCAGTTTGGGGAGAAGGAGGAGTTGCTCTCACCTGTTCAGCCTGTTTTTGATTTCCAGGGGAAAGGAGGGAGAAGGCAGGAAAATACCTTGTTCATGTCTAGTCTGTTTGCTGGAGAAATTGGAAATAAATGTGACCGGTCTTGGAGTCAAATGCTTCGTGAACCCTTTGTAGTGAAGGGCTCTGGAGAGAGATGAGGTCAAATTTGCTTTGTTCAAGCAGCAAATTTGAGGTACTGCAACTTAAAGAATGGTGTGAATTGAGGTTTTTCCTTGACTTCCTGTCAGGTTCCCCTTTCTCTTGTGCCCTTTCCTGCCAACGTGGTGGTGGTGACACTGGGGCCTGGGGCAGGGAGGTCCCGGTGGCAGCTGCCCCCCGAGTCCCAGGGAAGGGAGGGAGTGCACGGGCACTGCTGGAATGGTGCCTGGCCAAACTGCTTGGTTCAGTTCCTGAAGGAGCAAATTCACTGAAAGGAGTATTATTCACATTCGTCTCCTGTGTCAGGTTGACCTCAGGTGTTGCTCCTGTCACAGTAGTTCAAATGCTTGGGAGAGACAATGCTGAAGCATTGTAGTTTTAGGTTTAGTCAGCTGGTGTTTTGTGAGGTGGTGTGGGACTGCCTTGTTTACAAATAAAAGCTATCACTTTGTTTTATTGCGGTGTAAGGCACACTGCCTCTCTTGCACTTGTTTATCATCCTGATGGTTTGGTATATGGTGTATCTGCCATCTCCCTCACAGCTTTCTCTAAGGCTAGAAAACCTCTTTACGCTATCAAATAAATAACTAGGTCTTTAACACAACAGCAAGAAAAAACCCGCAAAGCTTCTCCCACTATCAAATAATCAAACAGGGATTTTCTGTTCTTCCTTTCCTTTTAAAATTGCATCATACTCCCTGGAGACCTTGGGAACACTGGATGAGTGACTAGATGGATTTAATCTTGGAGAAATGTAGTGGTGTTTGGTAAGGCTAATTTGAAGTAGTGTTACACAGGTATGGATTTTGAAATTACAGTTACTCCTCTAATATCTCTTTGGAAAACATGCCAAAATGGTTGCTCCACTAAGCAAAAAAAATTGTTAGCGTACAATCGAAGTGGAATGTGATAGTGGAAAATAGATTGTCTCTGTAAAGTCTAGATTTAAAACACTCTTAAGACTATGCTCACCCTTAATTATTGGCAGAGCTAAAGAGGAATAATGACTATGGAAAAAAAAAAAAGTAGGAAACAGAGAAGTTGAAAGAAGAGGAACAAAAATGAAACCTACAAAACCAGGAGAGAGCACACTGAAGGCAGGCTAAGTATTTTTGTATAGAGGGAAAAGTTTAACAGGACTAGAAAGCCCCTATGACAGAAAATGAGAGGTTGTAAACAGTGATAAAGATAATTCTTCCCTGTGTAACTAAGAGTATGGGGGCAGAATTAATTACATGAGAGCATATCAAAGAAATCTTTTACAATTGTAGGTCAGGGTCTTCTGTTTCATCAAGTACTGAGGCCTTGGATCTAAAAGTATTTAAAGTTAGAGACAGGTATCATGAAAACCCAGAATGTTCCCCTCCTCCTTTTCTGCTTGAAAATAAAGAAGAGAGAATCTTTCATGTTTGCTGCATGGCAGAGGTTTCTACTGGGCATTAAGGGGATTGCTCTGCCATGGTTGGGTTCATTCCTCAATTAACCTGATATCTCTCACATTTCCACCTTGAATACCTGGACTTGCCTGTGCAGCAGAAAGCAATAAAATTAGTGGGGCACAAACTGAGCTGCTGAGAAAATTCTTCCAAAGTTGTTTGTTATTGTTGTTTAGAAATATAATCCAGAGTACTGGATTCTAACCCCAGCTAGAAACTAAGCACCATCAGCTGTTCACTCACTTCCCTGCGGTGGAATGGGGGAGAGAATCAGGTAAAACCAAGAAAACTCATGATTTGAGATAAAGACAGTTTAATAAGTAAACAAAAGCTGTACACACAAACAAAGCAAAGCATGGAATTCATTCCCCACTTCCCATGGACAGGCAGGTGTTCAGCTATCCCCAGGAAAGCAAGGTTCCATCCTGCATAACAGCTACTTGGGAAGACAAGCACTAGCACTCCAAACATCCCCACCCTTCTTCCTCCTTCTTTCCCCCAGCTTTTATTGCTCAGCATGATGCCATGTAGCATGGAATACTCTTTGGATCTGTTTGGGTCAGCTGTTCTGGCTCTGCCCCCTCTGAACTCCCTGTGCACGCCCAGCCCATTTGCTGGTGGGGTGGGGTGAAAAAGCAGAAAAGTTGCCATGACATAATGTAAGACCTACTCTGCAATAATGAAAACATCTCTGTTTTGAAAATCTTATTTTCAGTACAAATCCAAAACATAGCTCTGTACAAGCTACTATAAAGAAATTTAACTCTATCCCAGGCAAAACCAGTACATAGAGGAAATGCCAAAATGTGGGAGAAGGCCCTTCCATAAAGACTGGAATAGAAATTGAAAGTATCAGCACAAACTATAGCCAGAAGTGGTGTGTAGCTTTTCTGCATGGGGAAAAAATGCTTTTAGAACAAAACCTCTTTTAAGAGTGGGAAGTATTTTCATTTTAGGAGTCTATATTTAAACACTGCAGAAAGCAAGTTTTTTTGTTCAAAGATCAATGTGGTTTTATGGTATTCCAAAGTAAGAGCTTTTCTTCAGCTGAGAACTGAGGAAAGCTACCTCATCAAGAAGAAAAATAATTACTACTGGCCATAGGCATCATGTACCATGTTATTCCTTGTCTTTCAGTTTCTATGTAATATTTTAACTCATGTTTCTGGTACAAAAAGGCAGAAGAAATATATCCATATACCTATTCAGTTTTTCTCTCTCTTTCTGGATCTCCTGGTGAGAGTTCCAGCTCTTCAAAAGCATCACAGACCTGTAGGGCTCTATACTGCTTTCCTTAGTGTTGCAAGAGTACTGTTTGGAAAAGACTTCACAAAAATCAAGTGAATGTACTGCTCCAGTAAACAATCAAACATTGTCACAGGCACAAAAGATCTGTGACTAGTGAACGGATTAGTCATAAAGATTCATTGAACAAATAGCTCAGTCTGGAGGAATGGCAAGGTGGTGTTGACTTTGAAAATAGGAATGGAGTTGGGAAATTGTTCCTTATTTGAGGGCTTTAACAAGACCTGAAAGGAACTAAAATATATACAGTGAAGCAGTCATACTCTCAAGGAATTGGAACAGGTGGGATTTGTTCTCTACGCAGAGAAAGACATTTGCAGTAGAAAAGCACTTGGCCCTCACAATAGTGCATCGCACAGCACAGTGAGGGGTGTAAGTCATATATGGAGTTGTCGTAGCATTTTGCAGGAGAACTTATCTTCACCAAAATTAAAAGGATGTTTGGAATGTGTTGAAAGAGATGGGGGTTTTCCGTGTATGAGACATGAAGTAAGCTTGTTTGGGAACACTGCTGCTAGAGCATCTTAAGCTATTACTCTCCTTTGTCTGAACCAGTGAAAATTGCATTATGTGTATCTGCAGATAAGAGCTTATCCAATATCTGTCAGCAAAGTAAACCTGGTAAACTATGTGAGTTTAGCTGTGTAAAAAGCAGATCTATGGGGATATAGGAGGAAGTGTGATTACAAGCTCAAAAGTGGAAAATGAAAGAGTTCCAACTTGTTGTAGGAAACAACATGAATTCTGAACAAATACTTGAGGTATAAGAAATAATATGCTTCCAGGTAGTTGTGTAAGCTGTGCATACCCTTTTCACAGGACTTGATTGACTTTGGATGGATTGTAGGAAAGGTCCTCTCTATTGCCTGTGTCTGTTCACGTGGTGCTCTTCTGCCCTGCAGCAGTGGGAAATGCAGAGCTACAAAAGCTTTCATTTCGCAACAGGGATGTTACTTTTTGTTTACAGTGATAGCATGGACATGGAGTAGTGGGTTAGACCTGTCTATGGTGGTCAGCAGCTGATGGGAAGAAGGGTTTGCTATGAAAAGCATCAACTTGTCACAGTCTCTCCATGTGCTGTGTAGGATATCTTTGGATCTTCTTCAGAAGAGGGAGGTGAAGGGAGTGGTGGAACTACAAAGATGACTTCTGTCCATCTCGTCCTCCATGTTTTATGGGTGCGGTTCCAGTTACAGAAGAGTGAAATGCAGTCACCGTCTGGCAGAGTAGTCTGACAACAGTATTTAAAAAAAATATTTCCACTTGACCAGCTCTGAATAGGAATTTGGTCTAGAAATCTGAAAATAAGAATTTGTCAACTTAATGGAAGTCTAGGACCATTACTGGTGTTGCCTTGTTACAAACGGGCTTTACGTGTGAGCAACTGCCTTACTTTGTGTTAGCAGCTGAGGAACATGTACCACAGCTGAAAGTATAGATTTCATCTGTATGTGTTGGTAATGATGTATTAGATGATGTTTTGAGGAAAACAATTTTAGACAGGTTTTTAAAGAAAACAAACCCATGACCTTTCTCTGTAACAAAGCCTTGCCTTATTCAGTGTGCCCAGCAGGCTACCATACTGGGAGGCAGTTGTGTTCTTGAAAGTGTTTTGTTTTCTTTTTCCGATTACTTTCCCTTGACCCTTCCCATCAAATTGCTCATTTGAAGTCCCCCGCTGTTTCTTTGCAACAGTTGAATGAAATAGAAAACTTCTATTTATATCTTTATCAAAGAGTGCTACCACTTGACTGAAGTACCGTTTGCGATAAAAAAGCCACATTGCTCTACTTTTCAGCTGGACTAATCTTAGTGCGACAGATATATTTTGTGAATTACGTTGATCATTAATCCTTTTAATTAGTTGTGTGGCAAATCAGCACGAAATAGAAGAGTTTTGGCTAAAAAGAACCAATATCATTTTCTTCAGCCAACTTGTAGTCTGTCACAGTGTGGCTGTGTTGTCCATTTGACCTGTAGAGTGTTAAGTGACAAGAAAGTTTTCGTCAGACTTTGTCCAGCTGCCGAAGTCCAGCCCACAGACCAAGAACCCCATATCCCCAAAACTAGCAGGGCTCTGAAACCCTAGCCAAGTGTTACATGCTACTTGTGTTGCACTTACTCTCAACCCACAATCCTTTTCTGCCCTCACTTCTAGAAACTTCAAAATAGCCATCAGCCTTGCCAAAGTCTTCACAAGATACTAACTACCAATGTACAAAAAAAAAAATAATTAAAAATTAAGCTGTGCCAGAATAGAATCACAGAATGGTTTGTGTTGGAAAGGACTTTAGAGATCATCTAGTTCTACCCCCACTGCCCTGGGCAGGGACAACACAGAGCTGTAGGAATTTTCAAACTTAAATATGTTTCAAATACAGTAGACTCCGTCCAGAGCAGTAGTGCCATCTTAAGAATTGTGTGGGTGACGCTACATGCAGGCACTTTCCTCTAGACAGCTGATGAAGAGATGGAACGCTCTGTTTACAACAGGAAAAACCTTTCATATCTTCCCATCATCTTCCTGGCCATGATCTTTTTGGGTTATCTTAAAACAAAAACCCCAAAGTCCAGACCAAAACAAAACAAAGAAAAAGCTTTAAAAAGATGAACTTGTGAAATCAAACTTGCCACAGAAATACGCATATGCATAATGGTAGGGATATCCCCACATGTGTATGATGGCTTTATGGTCTGGCTTGTATTTATACTCTGCCCTCCTCCTTTGCCTCCCTTCATTCCTAGTCTGCCTGTTCTCTCATCATCTCTCCAACTGGTGCTCTCCTTGTTTGATGACATGGCCTATGTTCTACCTGCAGTTTGGTTTCTGTAATTTTATCTGCATGTGGTTAGAAGTTTTCTGCATTTGTTCATTGCTGAAGAAGTTTCTGTATACCTGGGTGAAAGCACTGGGCAAAGTTTCAGCTTAGTCAGCTAGTCTCATAAAAGATGGTATTGCTCTTTGGAGATGCGATCTGCCTAATATTATTTTGATAGTGGGCTATTTTAAGACATAATAAAAAATAAAATAACCCTCCCATTTGATTGTTAAAAGAAAGACATGCCACAGACATACCATAAGTCTCTTGGAAGAAAGCCAGTAAGATTAAGTGCTGTCTGTGAACTCCCAGATGGTGAAGCTAGCAAAAGATTACACTTAGAGATCCTGTGAAACTTTGAGTCACTGAGAAATAGTTATAATATGTGGGATGCTTCAGTAATATTAAACTAATTATTTGTGTAACACTAACTTCCATTGTCAAATATAATTGTTGCATTTTCAAGTTTTGATAATCCTTAGTTTTGCTGAATCTTTTTGATCCTGTTAAAACCACCAGAATTTCCTAATATTAGAATATGGTGGTATTTGTTGACAACAAAACATTAATGTGGTTTTTCTAGGTTCTGCTACAAAAAGAGAATGGTTATTTTCCTCTCTTATTCCAATTTCAGAGTCTGTTTCCAACCATTGCTACTGTGCCTTCTGTTTTTCCCAGGACCTGGCAGAGGGATGGGAAGTGTAGGAGGACAGGCAATTGATGTTTAATCTTTCATATGATTTCTAATTTATACTAGGGCTGATTATACATGCATCTGGAGCAAATAGGCGCACATGCATATGCTAAATAGAGATACATTATGATCTTCCTGCTCCAACAGTGTATCATCTTCCGCAGCCTCCATGGTTTGGACCTGGTAAAACTTCTTATCACGTATTTTCACTTCTGCACTGTTCTTACAGATGGGAAGGCCTTGATAAAAATTCAGTGCTTGAGAAGTCTTGTTTCTTAGGAGATTTTGTCAAATTGTCACTTCTTAGATCAAATTTGAGCCTTTCTTATACTGAGTAATTAAAAATGCTGTATGTACTACAGAATTCCATTAAGTGGTTGTGATAATCGTGTGGCTGAGTGATTATTTTATATGAAGTTTGCCATGTGTCAGATGCTTTGTTTAAAAACAAAACCCTGCAGTGTTGTAAGGGCAAGAGCATTGCTGCTGTTTTGTAATAGGGCTGAGTTTGGCCCTTATATCTCTTCGGTCCCTACAGGTTAGGTATCTGTTTTGCAGAATTCCCCATTATTCTAGGACTGAACGGCTGGACGAGTCTGAGAGGTGCTCCCCAAAGGTGCTTTTTAGGTCCCCTGACTCCCTGGTGGCATTTGTCAGCTGTGCGGGGTGCTGTGGGGAGAGTCTCATACACTGCTTTTGTTTAGGGTGAAGGTTTGTTGTTTTTCTGTTGGCTATATTAAGAAAAAGGTAAAAAGAAATATTTCTATCTTCACATCAAACTATGTATCTGTAATGACACTGAATTATTTCCATATTATTGACTGTTTCCTGCTCTGGTAATTACTGGTGTGTAGCATGCTGCCAAATTGGTTTATAAATCTGCAGAGACTGCAGCTAGGAAGGGAAGTCTATTAAAATAACACAGACTTGATTTACAGGGTTTCTCTCACACTTTGAAATTTCTGTGCTGCAGAGTACAGACACAATGCTTACAGCTTAATACTGTATTTTGAAATCACAAAGCACACTATCACCTTGACAAAATTTGACGTAGCTATCACACTTCTTAGGATGAATAGGGACATACCCAATGGGAGTGGGTGCAGGACAGGGTAAGTCACTTCCAGTGGAGACCTTTCAGCTCTCCCAAAGCATGAGGTTAATAAGCTGGTGTGCTCTGAAACAGAAGAGAGTAGAAGAGAAGACAATGCAGAAGGTTTGGAGATGAATCGCTGCTTGGCATAAGTGAGCAGAGCTGAAGGCTTTGGGTGTTTGATAGCTTGAGCCTTGCTTTTAAGCTGAGATGTCTCTGAAAAGACACACTGTGCCTTACAGGTAACCTGGCCATATCTCTCTGTATCTGTAACATGCTCCAGAACTGTAGGATGAATAAGGTTTTACCTATGCATGTCACATTGCATGGGCACTGCATGATGTTTCTGTGTCAGTATCCTTTAAAGGATGTTGGAAGAGCTGCAGGGTGAGGAAGAGGGCTGTGGAAGTTATTCCAAAGACTGAACAGCAGGAGACTTTGAAGTAACCTACCTGGTGGACAAAAAAAGGGTTGAGAAATGAACTGATTAGATTTACGAAAATATTTATGGCAAAAAAAAGTGTTATGAAAGAACTCTTTTATCTAGTGAAGAAAAACAGAAAAAGAACTGAGGCCTGGAAGGTAAAACTGTCAATTAAAATGAAAAATGAAGCACAAATCTTCCATAGGGTGGTGGGTAATTCAGTGCTCCATCGGGGAAATAAGTGAAGCTCCTACCTTTCATGTGAATACTCCAGAGACACCGAATGTTTCTAGAAACAGAAATGTCTGATGTTGATCCTGAGATATTTCAATCACGCATAAGGATCTGTGGTAGATCAGAGGTCTGACTAGATAATTAACTTTTCTGGCTTCAGAACTTATTGTAAATATACTTTTCAGAATACCTGTATTTTCATACCAGTTGGCTATATTGGTAGAGCACCTGACTAAAGTCTTTCATCACTTGGTGTTCTCTGATTACAAGATTGTGACAACCTTATTAGTAACTCTGGAGATGCTCTGTACTTTCATCCATTTAGACAATATTATCTCAGATGGGGTTGTAATTAAGCAGGTAGCCAATTAGCTGAGCAGTGGCTGAACCCCCAAATGCCATGTGTGTGCATAGGTGTGCTCGTAGCTGGTGACAAAGTTGTAAAAGCTGGAGTTGTAGAATAGCCCCAGGGAAGCAACTGGGGAGTGATGTGGTGACAGTGATGCTTAGTGTTGCTGGTTGTAAAGGGGCAGCCTTCCCACTTCAGAGGAGCAGCGGCCCACAGCTTCAGACTAACAAAGCTGAAATTTAAAAGTGGTTCCTGGAGCTCCTTTCTCACAGCTGCTTTGCAAAATATCTGAAAGATTTCTGCAAAAGGCTATCTTTGGCAGTTTGCAATCTTGAAAAAAGCCATTTTAATTAGGGGATGCCTGTACTTTGAGCATATATATCATATATATCACTGCATATATCACTGGGTTATTTACGATATCTTCACATTTACTCTGGTGCTGCTTTGACTGCTGGAAGACCACTGACTTGTATTTTGACTAATTCTGATTAATTAAAGGAAAGCATTTGCGTCACCACATTCCCTTCTTCCTTTGATTTCATTTTATTCAGCCCCCAAGGAGTTATAAAATATCTATGAGCTTTCTGCAGTATCTACGTAAATACTTAATTGTGAGGTGACTATGTAAATAGAGTTCATTGTTCCTTATTTGAATTTAATATATTTATATGTAATTTGATAACAGGAACAGTGAAAAGAAAAGCTTGCTAAATTCCATGTATACAGAAAGTAATGATCCCTTTTGAGAAACAGCGTAGGGATTTCTGTGTCTTTGTCTCCCTCTCTTTAAATACACACATAGATATGTATTACTATGTATTTATAGAGTATTAATATATATTTATAGATACATATGTATTTGTAAATATTGTATATAGGTATGTGTGTTTTATAACAAGTTTTCATCAAAATAGAACAGACAGACCATGTGAATCAGCTATTTGAGACCGCTCATATGCAAAGAGAAACCTTTCAGGACAGCTGGTTTGAGGCAGGGCTGCCATTTTAACTTGCCTGCTCTACTTATCTTACCTTTGTGCTCTAATTGTAAAGACTAACATTTTCATTACCAGTCTCTTTCTTTCCGTTATCTTACTCTAGATTACTGAGGTTGGAAATTATTTGGGGTGAAAATATCCAAGTGTATTATCCTTTACCTGATTCAAAATATGTACTATATATGTACTGATTTTACATAACAAACAAAAGCTCGCCACATACAAGTGTGGGCAAGATGAAGTCAAATGAATTGAAGGACAGATGCACATTAGTTTATATCAGGAGTTGA
Organism: Grallaria varia; assembly: GCA_013396735.1. Lineage (NCBI taxonomy): Eukaryota > Metazoa > Chordata > Aves > Passeriformes > Formicariidae > Grallaria > Grallaria varia. Next base: position 22,556 of record VWZG01008764.1, on the reverse strand, counting down.
TCCATAGCTTGGAATTTTGCAGAGGAAAATTTTCAAGCTAAACTTGTCCAAGGAGCAGGGCTCTGTGTTGAATACTCACAGACTTAAAAAATATCTTGATTTATCTGTTCTCCTGGACTGGGCCTGATTTGTCAGTCAGGATGGGTGTATTGGCCAGTGAGTCTGCACACGCTGAGCTAGGGATTGGGCATAACAAAGCTGGGTCTTTTCCTGCAAAGAAGGATGTACAGAAGGAGTTGGAAATAATTTCAGAAGTTTGAATGTTGTTTCATAAGAGAAGGGACTGTGGTGGTAGCTGGGACGGAGACAGGTATGGCCTTATGGCGCTTCAAGGGACATTAGGGTGTGAGAAACCAAGTTTCATAACCTCTGCTACCATCATTCCAGTCTTCTGAAATGCAGAGGATGCAATGAAGCCATCTATTGACCTTCATGGGAGCATCAATGCTCAGCATCATTGTTCCTAATTATTGATGTGTTAAAACAAGAGCCAGGTGATACCACAGAGCAGAAATAAAACTTACCAGAAATAAGTGGGTTTTTTTTAGCCTAATGTTGAAGCATAATCTATTCTTAATGGAAATCTTTTTATAACTTCCTAGGATGTATATTTAAAAGTATTGATTATAGGCCTAGTGGTTTTAAGTGAAAAGATGCTTTATATGCCACAAGATAAGGAGAAAAAAGTAGTCATTTTGTGTCCCAGTTTATGGTATTAAGGAAATGCAGAGATTTCTGTCTCCCTTCTCTTCATGATAAAAAACTTAGAACTGAAGTTATAAAAATTAAAGAAAAGCCAAAAAGCCTGTAACCCAAAGAATTTAAAAAATTGGTGATAATTGTTATTAATGACTTCTGTTAAAATACTTTATGTTCCAAAAAGCTGTTTGGAGCATTTGTTTCTGAATTTGGACCTCAACTAGCTAGAAGTCTGAACAGTTTTTCTAAGAGTGTTTTTTTTCTTTTTAATTGTAGTAGTTATTTCTTGTGCAGATTTTGAACACTGATATTTCATCTGGTTTTGAAAACAAACGTCTCATGCAGCATATAGCATATTTAGATTTTAAAAATAAGCTGACAAAATATGCAATAAAAGCCATACTGTCTGTGCTAGTCTTTTTAGCAAAATTTACTAAAGGTGATGGCACCCATTATCTAAGACAACATAGTAGTACGGATATGAAAGTTTCATGCTGCCAAACTTCCTTCAAAGTCTGGACAACGGGGATATTAGATTAAATCTGATCGCTGTCAAGAGGATTTGACATTCATGAGAGGGACTACTAAATTTCAGAGAAGCTGCAAGTCTAACAGTGCCTCTTAAAAATTCACTTACACCAGTATGGTTGAGTTTATGTATACAATCTAAGACAAAGATGTTGCTGTGCTTTTCTACATTGTCTTGCTATTCTTTGCCTCCACACAGAAGATCTGGGATATGACTTTATAGGGATTGGAGGACTAGCTTTTTTTTTTTCCTGATAAATTGTGGAGGTTTTTCAGCTCACAATCCAGATGAAATATTGATTGTGCATGAGTTGCTACCTTAGAGTTTAATTGTACCTCTGTTGAAGTCAGTTAAGTGGCTTCCTTTTGGTTTAAGCTGTTGGAGAAAGTGAGTCTCTGGAAATATGTAAGAATTGGAGGTGAAGGTTCTGAAATAATAAATCTCTTCTATGTGTCTGTCATTAGCCTGGTATAAAGGTGGTTTGACTTTGAAATAGGAGAAAATAATTCTCCAGATATGTATTTAAAACTTTGACTTGTGCAAGTAAAAATTTTACTATGACAGGGAAACCTGGGAAATAAGTATTTGATATCTGTATTACCTGAAAAATAGTCCCAAAGTTACAGGGGAGTGTAATGTTAATTAGTTCAAAAGTGAAGTTCTGTCTGATCTCACTGGCCTGGCTCATGTGAAGCAACTCCTGTTCTTCAAGGACTTTCCCTGTACTTGGAGTGCTGTATCTTCCAGTGTGGGCTTGAAACCAGTTTGCTGTGCGCGCTAAATCATAGTCTAGTAGCACAGGGTACCATTTGGTGTGAGAACACAGAATGCGTTTTATTGCTGGAGGGCTAATCACAGTTGTCTTTAAAAAGTCAGAAGCCCACCCCGCCCTTTTTGTTTTATCATTGGCTCTCTTGTTTTAATAAAGTGACTGAAAGAGTCTCTTGAGTTGTCACCGAAGGAGCCACAACTGACTTGAAGGTGTAGTGCTGGGAAGGTGTTTGGGATGGTGTGGGTGATGTTGGTGGCTTAAGACTGACTTGTGGCCATCAGGGGCTGGAAACCCTCCTGGTAACTGTGTATGTTGTCTGTGCTGTTGTGTACGTTGATTTGCCCTCTCAGTGCTCTGTTCTTACAGCTGGAGTAAACACTACCCTGATGTGAATGTGAGAGTTTATGCTTGGGACTGGAGAAGGTGGAAGGCTGGCCAGCCCAAGTGTTACGCCTTGCTTGTGCTCTGTTGGAAAACAGAGGAGAAGAAAGCTTCTTGTCATAAGCAAAACAGCAAAACATGCCTAAAATTTTAACAGTTGCCACCAGAGTTGAGGAAAGGTTCATAGGTGAGACTAGTGCTGTGGTTGCTGTGGGAAACCTAGGCTTGATAAGAGCAAGAGGAGATGATAAGTGTGGCCTGCAGCAGCTGAGTCCCCGCAGTGGGCTCCCTGGGTTGTATGGCTGTGATGGCTGGGTGCCTGCATGGTTCCCACATGTCCGTGGAGGCTACATTAGCCCTTGGGAGCCAGCACCAAGTACTATGGCAACCATCTAGCAAACTTTAGTGCTGGAAGCTAGATTTTAAAAACAAACTCATGCTGGGAAGTATTCTCTTTTCTGCTGCCCCTCCAGCTAACCTGGTGTTTTGTGTCAGAGTGGAGGTTTGTTTTGAAATGATGCTTCAGAGTCCATGGATGAGCCATACCCAGCACAAAACATGGTCCAGGTCACCTGTTCAGCTGGAGGAAGAGCTCTGTCAGGGGCTGTGGGATACTATAAACAAGTGTGAAGGGGGAGGTGGGAAGGAAGTTTCCTAGAAGAAATTATCTGTTTCTGCTAAATGAGAAGGAAGGCAAATCATTAATAATAACTAATAATACATGTAGGTGTAATTAATAAAAAGAAGAGCAAACTGGCAGCTGCAGATAGAGTGAGTAAATGGAGTGGCTCGTGGAAGCCTTGCTTTGGTCAGTAGTGTCTAAGGGCTGGATGATGGCTGTGAGTGGTTGTGGTGGTGGCTGACAGAAAGGTGCAAGTGTAGCAAGCAGCTGTTTTGTGGGGGTGATCCGCAAGCTGAGTTGATAGCTGGTGATTGCTGGATTGATTTACTAATCGCAGGTTTTGTTCACTTGGGCTGGAAAAGTGTTTCAGAGCTGCTACAATCTGTTATTTTCAAAGGCAAATGAACAGACTTCTTCTGCAGTACCTTTGAGGTACTGCACCAGCTGAAAGGAGATGTTTTCCTTCAAAGAAATGGCATCTCTTTATCCCACCTTGCTTTTAAGGGTGGAGGGCTTGTCCCTCAATTTGGTAGCAAGAGCAGAAGGCTGTAGAGGAACAGTACAATGCAGAGCTGTAGGGGAAAAATTAGAAATTAGCTGACTGAGGTGAGATGCTAGAAACTGAAGCCTGTTAATGCTATTGCAAGCCTGCAAGGCAGGCTGGATGGAGGAGGAGACGGGTTGCTGTCATTAAACAGGGGAGAGAAGAGGAAGCAAGTGGATGCAGAGCAGGGAAAGAATGAGAGGTATGCATTAAAATAACTTTATGGTGATGCACTCAGAGAGGGAGGCAGCCTGGTGACTGGCACAGCCAAGTCAGCAGTGGTGCCTGCAAGGCACAAGGCTCTTGCTGTAGGCAGTATGTGCTGCTGAGTGGAATGGTGCCTCGGCATGGTCTCCAAGCCAAATGCCATGGTTGTTTGTACTGACTGAGGGGTTTGGGCCGTGATGCTTGGTGCTCTTGAGCAGTGCTTTGATGCAGTTCTTCAATGCTGTTAGAGGAGTACGCTACAAGAGCTGCTGAGCCTGCCACACTTTGAGATGTGCAGTTTTCTGAGTTTAGTTTAGAAGGGACATAGCCTCTTCATGATGGCTTATTCTTGCCTTGAGACCCCAATAAACCCTGAAAGCTTTGAGGTCAGAACAGCTGCTATAAACCATTGCTAGGTGACTAGGGGTAGTGGTGGCAAATTGATAAGTGGAGTGAGTGGACTCTCTATGCTGGTCTCTCATGAAGTGGGGGAAAAAAATGTATCTTTTAGAAGTCCAGAACGCAATAGGATTTATGACTTACAGTACTTACAATCACTTGATCTCAATCTGGTTTTAGAAAGTATTTTAAAAAAGATGTCTTTACTCATTCAAGATACTGGGAATAACCTTTTCAAATTCTTGTTAAGAAAAAAACACACCAAGGAGAAACATTAATCAAGCTGTGAATTAATTGGGTTTTGTGTAAGTCTCAAAAATACTTCAGTGAAATGACTGGAATGTTTTTCTGTCTGTTCACCTGGTCCATGACAGCAGGAATAGACTTACAGTATGCCACAGGAAGTAAACCCTTGAGCTGAGACTGCTTATTAAGGAGAGGCTTCTATTACACTACTTAACTTGTAAATATCTGTAATAAGTATTCCAAAGAAAAAAAATCCATTTAAACTTGAACAGTCTCATAGTTGAGACCAAATCCTTATTCAAGAATTTAGTACCTCCGAAAGGGTAATTTCTGTCTGTTCTCCAACTGAGGAATTTAGAAGACGTCATTACGTCTTCAAAATGTTTTACATTTCAAATAGGAATAAGGGTGAGACAAAGAATTATAACAGCCTTTTAGTTTCATGAAGAAAACTCATTATGAAAATGATTGTAAACACTGATAAAGACATCAAAACCTTAGATGAACCCTGTACTTGGGTCTGTCTAATGAATTGCAGGGCTCATTACTTCTCTGTTCATTAACCATGTAGACACCACTCTCTGAAACAGTCAGGGACTTGTCCCAGGATCATCAGTTGCTGTTCACCAGCAGCTTTCACTGAATTTGCTTCTGTGTCCTTAAAGTATTTAACTAGACCTGTTAGTTTGGTTTTTTGACTAGGATTTCTGTGATTCCTTTTGCAAAAAGAGCTTTTCAGTGTTTGAGTAAAAGGAAGCTTTACCACTTGTTTCAATGAGAGCAGGATATATGACCAAAACTAGCTGTGCATGTCCAGAATGTCAGTCTGCACATGCCGTGATTGCATCTGAAGATCAATTTATACAGTCAGCTAAAAATGTAACCTAATTATATGGTTCAGTGAGAAACTGTGTAGTACAGCCATAGCTAGTGAAATCCAGTGTGAAAAGAACATACAATTTCAAAAGAGAATCATCATCTGTAAACCCAAAGGAAAAAGAGCTAAGTGAGGATTTTAGTTTAAAAAATAACAAAAAAACAGTGAATGCAACGATACAGCATTTCAAAAAAGGACTCTCCATACATTTGTGGTTTTGTTTTGGTTTTTGTTGGGGGAGGGTGGTTTGGTTCTTTTCTTGCATGGTTTGTGTTCTGCCCCTCCTAATTCCCTCCCCCCCTTCACTCACCTCTGCTAAGTAGCAGTGGCTGGCTTAAGATTGCTGTCCCTTTGCATTACAAATTTGGTGCAGTATTTAAGTTTGAGAGTGTAGCATTCCAGGGTGTCAAATCCCAGAAACCTATACTTTGTGGAGAGCCTGGATATAGAGCCTTATAAGAACTCTGTTTTCCAGATGTTTTGGCAATATTGAAAAGAACATACATGAATGTTCTTTAGTTTTGGTGATTTGGATAACATTGTCTTTGCCTGTTGGTAAGTCCTGGGAAAAATCTTTGTGGGATCAGTATTTCTATGCAGAAAAATTTCTATTTCCTGTGGAATAACTGATATGCCTCTAGGAAATTGCCTTGTTAGATACATTTTCATCTCAATATGGGATGTTTTCTGGAATCTCAAGTAAATGGCTTTTTGTAAAGCTTCTTCAACTAGACCAATGATCTCCAAAGTGGAGTGTGCAAGATGATCCCTTGGGTTTCAGGAAGGAAGAAAAATAGTAGAAAGTGTGTATAACTTATAAATGAATTTAAAATTTATAAATACTTTATGAATAAATATACATATATTGTGGGTGCATGGTCAAAATTCCATTTTATTGATGGGATACACAATGAGGTGGAGTCCACTGTTTGGGACAGTAATGTATTACCTAAAATAAATGCACAGAAATTCCAAAAATTAAATCCTCTTAACGACTTTGCTCCTTCTTGTGAAGTTTGTTTAATTTAAAAGTATTTTTTTTTGTTTTTATTTACTGTTCCTGTCAGGTCTTTTGTTCCCTTCTCTCCCTGAGGGTGCATGCCCTGTGCAGCCATCATTTTCCACCTTCCTTGCATGGACAGAGTGTCTCCACAGCTTCAGGTGTGGCTGTCTCCTCCACACACATTTACATTCCATCCCAAGAACTTAGTAAAACCTTATGTTATGTTATATTTTGACATGCTGTTTGGTTAACAAAAAAAAAAAAAAAAAAAAGAAGTGATGCTTTCTTTGTCAAAGATAAGCCATCCTGACTACCTTTCTGTTGTACCAACTATGGCTATTTTCACATTAGGGCCACCCTTTTTTCCTATTTGCTCCAGCCTCGACTTTCTTATTGTCAAGAATGACAGATGTGGAGAGAAGGGGAGCCCAGGATTAAAAGCACTATTTCACTCACCGGTTTGAGGGAATGTTGTGAATACCCTGATCACAGTTGGCAATCCTGTTACAAATGGAAAGTGCTTATATTTAATGGAAAGTTCTATTTCTTACTTTTTGGTTTTTTGTAAGTTATCTCCTTTACAAACTCATCACCTTCAGAGTAACGATTTTATGATCTAGCTCTTGTGCAGGGAATTTGAGCATATCACAGTAGGACATTACTTCAAAGCAGGAGCATATTTTTAATTCCAAAAGTTTTTAAAGGTGTGAGAAACAAACATTTTCATAGCCCTTTCTGTGGATAGGTGCTTACTTTATGTAATGCACTTCTTTTATTTTATGCTGTTCCATCCCCCTTTGCCCTGCAGCCTTAGGCTTCCAGTGGTTGCAGCCAGCCTTCATCCTCGTGTGCTCCCTGCTGGTATGGGAAGTTAGTCAGTGAGCTCTGCCGTGCTGTCCTGGGCTGTGCTTAGAATGGTCAAGATATTCTTGGTAGTGTAATGTTTAATCCCTTTTGCCTAGAACTTGTTAATAATGCTGAATTACACTGCTTCTTCAGGTCTGTAGACTGTATATTGCTTTTTCCCATATGCTAGAGAGCGAACTTAATAACACTATTTATTGGCCCCCCTGCTCAATTAGTTTTTGATGTTGATTATAAAAATCTTGATTCAGGGGTTCTGAAGTTATGAGAAAGGTTTATTTTTATCTGGCATTTGTATGCTAGCAGATGTTAGTACTGGCCACAGGACTGTAGCTGTAGATCTTTCTTTTCCACATGTTCAAGGGAATACTGCACCACGTAAGGTGATTTTTGAAATTACAACATTTCCTAGGGAGAGACCTGTTACCCTAACCTAGATCCAACAGGCCATTTAAGAAAACAAAAAAGGAAATAGTACAAATAAATGTATGCCTACTTTTGAGACAGCTATTTTAAAGCCATATTAAAAAAAGAAGCTTTGCAAGGAAACATTACCTATTTATCCGATGAACTTTTTTTTCATAGCTGATTGACTGAGTACGTACACTGTAACCCAGCTTTTGTATCCAATGTTTGACCTGATTAGGAAATATTTTGTTTTCTTTAATTCTACAGAGTTGCATCCTTGCCTGCTATCTGCTGACTTCACTAATGACATTCCCCTTCTGCTCTCATTTGTTGTGAAATCTACATAACTGACCTCTGGAAAAAAATAGGCTTTAAGTTCCAGTTGTGCCTGTCACTGACCTTGCCATAGTTATTCTGTAGGCTTTACCCTGGGTGTCGATGCCTTGTACTGCTATGGCACTCTGGTGTTAATGGACAGGTACCAGGTCAAAAAAAATGGGGCAACAGAAGAGATTTAGTTTAACCTGCGCAGCTGCCAATGGTACTGTTTTTATGGGTTGGCACTGGCATCTCAGGGTTGGGGTTTTTTAAATACAAATGTGTTGTTCAGTTATTATATTTCTTTAACTGCTTGATCCTGTTTAACTGCATGGTGAGGGACCCATCAGAGGAACCCAAAAGCTTTGTTCAAAAAGTGTCTGGCTGATGAAATATGCTGAGCTGGGATCAGCCAGACTGAAACATGGGCCACTTGTGCCTGGGGTAGAAGCTGGCCAGCTTTTCTTCAGGAGTCTGAATTTTGCTGCTGCTTGTTTGACTGTTAGTGCTTTCCTTGACTAACTGGTACCTAGTAGTCTTGATTGTTGCAGTTTGCTTTATGTTGATTATAGCAATAATAGTAATTTACCTTTGAAGTTGAGCACTTCTTTGTCCAGCCTAACACCATTGGTTTTGGAACAGTCAAAGCTGAAGAAAAAGAGACGAAAAGGAAAAAAAAAAAAAGGGAGAGAAAACAGAAAAGCAGAAACCTTCATTTTCAATCAGAAGTTTGCAGATATCCTCCAGAATGTCTCTTCCCCATTGCAGGGGCCATCCCATGCAAAGCATGAAGGTTGCCTCTTCATTTTGGTATGAGCTCCTGCTTATAGCCAGCTCCAGGCTTCCTGAGCTGGAGTGAAATTCAAAGGGAATTAGGAGACACAGTGACAGATCCAGATCATGTCAGCCCTCAAGATGTGTCTTCCTGCGTCTGTATTTGAGCACAGTTGGCAGAACTAATATCTTGTGACTGGGCATCTCCGGTGAGTGAATAAAATAAGTTGATTCAGCTGTTTGGCTGAGCATGGAGAGGACAGATAAATTTTGTGTAGCCCAGACTTGAAAGAGTGAGTTCCATGTATCCATTTTTACATGGCTAGCGCTGTCATCTCCCTTGCTGGTCATGCTTGCCTGCAGCTGAGAATTTGTAGGATTTGGTATTTTTACACTAGGATTTAGTTTTTGTTGTGTGCCTCTTTGCAGGAATGCTGATAGTGATGGCTGAAGTGCTTGAGCGTGAGCTGCTGTTTGCTCCAGTGTGTGCCTGTGTCACCAGCAAGAATTGTTACACCACAGTTGGCACATCTGCAAAGGGCATTTTTCAACCAATTTTACACGTTCTGAGTGGGAATGTATTCCAGCAGGAAGAAGTAATCATGGAGAAGGAAGCCTCTGGCAGTGCTGCGGTTGTTTTGTGCCCAGGCCCATGCTTGGAATGGAGAGGCAATGCCGTGGCAGTGGCACATCTCCCCAGGCGGAGCTGGTGGACTGGCCCAGGAGCTTGAAGCTACTTTGTTTTCCTTCTGCAACAGATACAGAAGGGGTCCTAAAACCCACCACTGAAGTTCATGGCTTGGAAGGAAAGAAGGAACACTGCTCCAATTAAATTAGATTTATTTATTTAGCACTTTGTTTTGACTTCTGATTTGCCTGCTGTCTTTGCAGGTGGAAACAGACATGAAAATTTTTGAAACTCCTGTGCGGGTGTTGCTGGGAGGGATGCAAACAAGGTGGGGAGAAATGATCCCTAACCATTTTTTTTTTATTAAGACAGTTGTGTGTTGCCTGGTTTGGGGAATAGATATGAGTATGTGTGTACATTGGGGTTTTTTGGGTTTTTTTGTTGTTTTTTTTTTTTTTTTTTTTTTTTTGTGGGTGTTTTTTTTTTCTTTTCTTTTCTTCTTCACCTCTTGTTTGTATCTCTATACTGATCTGCTGTGGTGAGTCTCTTGGGTATTTATGCTTATCATATGTAATTGAAACATCTTACCTAACTTCATTATTTGAAGAATACGAAAGATAAAGTTCCCTGTTCAAGTCTTTATTCATGACTTATTACCTAAGGATTTGCATGTAAGTGTGCAATGTGTGTGTTGGGAGGCAGGGGAGAAGAACCTTGCTTTAGTAACACGGATATGCCTGCAAACAGATACAGAGATCTGAGTGTTTCTCCGTGTAAGCTCAGAGGTTCACAGGTGAAAGCATCAATTCTGTGTCATGTGGAAAGCAGGTGATCGTACAACTACTAAGGCACACGTATGATTGGCAAGGAGGGGCTGTGTGGCAGCTTCTGTCAATTCTGCTCAAATTAATCAAATCCTTCACTGAGGACATCTTGATATTGGAGTATAAAGTAAGAGGTAAAAGGTCTCAGTTCATTAATTTTTAACAGCCCAAATGCCTTCCAGGCTTTTGATTTTTTTAAGGCAAATAATAAAACAGTAATTCTCGGGGGAAAAATTTGTCACATTTAAGCAGCAGCAGAATCTTGTGGGACTTTGCCGAGAAACACATTTCCTGTTTTTTGATGATTTAAAAATTGATGGTGGGAGGTATGGTTTTCATTCTCACACTGCATAGACCTGAGTCACCTTCATCATCAGGTATGTGCTTTATATCATACCAGATACAATACAGCAGTGGTTAAATGATGGAACTGCACTTAAAAGCTTTGTAAAGCCATAATTTTTCAGGAAAAATTCTTTAGTTTTTGATTAGGCTGATTAGCCTGATGGCTTTGTTCTGTTAGGCACGGCTTTGGTGGCATAACCTCATGTTGCTTTCTAGCCCTCTAATGTTTGTCCAGAAACAGCCCTGGGAATATGAAATCAAAATTCTCTGTAGTATGGAGCAGTGCAAAGAAGTGGAGCCAGCTGCAAGATAATGATACTGTATCTCTTGGACATGAACACTGGACATGAACTGCCAGGATATGTCATTCTCCACTGAATATTTTGTAGTCAGTGATATCCTTAAGCTATTAATCAAGCAGTAACATATGTTGCATAATCCAGTATTCAAATTTTTTGGAATTGTATTCCTTCCTAATTTCTTACATGGTTACTTAGTACCATCAAAGAATGGTTTGAATTTTGTGCTTGTCTCTAACTTTAGATGAAGCTTTTCACTTTCTCTGTGTAAAATTTCTGTAGTTGTTAGGATATTTCTCATTATTTTAACAAATCTAGATTTAAAGTCAGAGGGCTTTGTCTTGAATTTTGTTCACTCCTTGAATGTAAAGAGAGGAGAACAATTTCAATTGAAATTGAGAGATGGTATATAGTTGAGTGATGGAAAGCAGGACAGTTTGTTAACTTTTAAAATGTTATCTTCAATAACTTTGAGCCTTTAAATGAACTGGCATAATCACACAGTCTCTGCAGTTAAGACAAAGCAAATAGGACAACCCATTGAATCATGAATTATGCTCATAAAGGAGTTTACAACTTTACCAAGTTAATCTAGGTGATTAGAGCAGGTTCCTTCACTGCTGAAGTGTTGTAAACAGGAGGGGAGGCTTCTGGCTGTTTCAGGTGTGGAATGCTTGCATTTCTGTCTCTTTGATTCAGCATAGGTTTGGGTTGAATGCTTGAAACAAACCCAATCTAAAGATATGAAAAGTAACCTCCAAAAGAAGGTGAATTTCTTGATTTCACTTTTCTCCTGTGACAAACCAGCTACCATTCATCGCTTAAATTCAATTTTCTTGCTTCATAGCCAAGCCCTCGGAGATGATTTTGCAGAGCCATCTGCTTGTTCCTCTGCTCCCCTTCATTGCATCTTGGAGCAGTGGGCATTAAACATGCTTCCTCTCTCTAAAAAACCCCAATAAAATAAAAAAAAAAAAAAATTGAGGAGCAGAGTAGATTGGGGAAAGGACTTCCCTTTTTATGTCAAGACTTAAAGGTTTTCTTGCAAGCCCTTGGGTAATGTGTATTGGTCATCTGCAGGACTGAGACTGGATTGTCAGTGGGGCTGTATTTGCTTGTCTCTTTACAATAGTTTTACAATGAAAAAGCACTTTTGCTGACAGGATAACTGTCATATGTTGTCTTACTGTGGGTTTCATGCAACCTTGTAAAATTATTTTTGCCACATGTTGTAGGAGCAGATCCTGCTTTCTGCAAGCATTGAACTTCGATACAATTAATTTACTGTTTTAAGTAGATGTATCCTACTTCCAATAGTGTCATTTGGTACTACCACTTATCCTTAAATTCACAATTATTTGATTTATTCTGCATTTTGCCAATCTTACACATTTTGGACCTACCCTGTACTTCTTGAAATGCCAAATTTGTATTATGACTCATGATAAATCCACTCAGGTATGTCTCATCTTCACCTTCTGTGAGAGGCTATCTTCTCACTCTGGAAGTGGAGAGATGGTTTTTCTGGGTTTCTTCAGGAAAGGAGTCGTCTCACTATGGATTAACCCTCTACTGACCTGACTCTGTCATGTAACACTGAAACTTCCAAATTTAGTATATTTACTTTAATACAGTTTCCAATGGAGAACAGAGGTGATGCAAACCAAAATCCTAAACTTTGGATTTAATTAAAAATCAGAAATGCAGGGCAGCCTGTCTCTTCATCCTGTTTCTTGTGCTCCTCTGCTGACATCTCTGCCAGTCCTGCCAGGCTGGGTCTGTGGTGGGATGTGGTGAAGGATAGCTGCTGTGCTTGATGCTAGCAGTCGGGTGTTTTTGTGCAAATTGCTGTCTTTGTTTCTCTCCAGTCCTGGCTGTTTGCTTTATTTGATATAAGTTGGGAATGGGGTAAGGAGGAAGGTGAAGGAACAGTTGTAAATGAAACTGGGCACCCTCGCACATCTGGGCATAAATGCAATGAGGTCCCAAGAGCTGATGGCAGAAAAGTGTTATGTTTAACATAAGCCTTTCTCATGTTTGAATCACAGTGATAATTTTGCCTCTTGGGTTCCTCAGTGTAGATGAAGAAAAAACAAACATAGCATCCAGGATAACTGCATGTTTCAACACTGTCACTTCAATGCTGTAAATTCTTGCCTGCTAGGATGCTGTTCTGAACATTTGGCAGGTGGATGATTTGTATTGCCTTCAAAAGTCCTGGGCTTTGAGCTTTTCATGGAATTAATCCATTAAGACTTGATCTAACAGTGCTAAGAATTTCCCTTATCTGTCCGTCAGGGGGTTTTTTGTTTTAATGTGATCTCATCAGTATCATTAAATGATTTGGAAAGCTGAGCCTTTTTTTCGCCTTTTATTTGAATGCCAAATATATTTGTGCTTTTAAGGTGGAGAGTATGCATCAGAATTATGACACAGTATAAACAGCAAATGCATCTCAGATGGCAAGTGAAAATAACTCTAGTTTATATTCTGCAACATGCAGTGTCTTACTGATTAGAAGCATCCTATTTTTACAGGACAGATTTTAGATATAGGTGACTAAAACATCATGGCATGTTCTGTCACTGTCCAAACCAAACCTTGGTTTAAAGTAAATATATCTTTTGTTATGATTACTCCTCAGTTTTAAATGTTATTCCTGGAAAGACTTTATAAACGTTACTATACATAAATTCTGGTATATAGAGCAATGAAGCCAAGAAATAGGGAAGACTGAAAGCAAGATTGTACACTTGCATAAGAAGTTTTTCAGTCAGAACAAAAAGATAGAGGAATTAGGTGCTCAAAAAAACCCCAGGATTTCATCTGCTCTCCTTCCTTGTATTCCCTTAGCCTTCTCTTATGAATATTTTGCTTGTTTGTATCCATTAATGGGGCATGAACAATAATTTCTCAGGTTCCTTGGTATTACCTGGGGGACTCTGTAGAACAGCTTTTGATAAGAATTAAACCATCTTTATGGCGTTATCTCTGCGGGAATTTGTAGTAGTCAGGTACTTCAGTTGTCTCAGTGATTTTTTTTTTTTTGGCACTAAATATTATGCTAGGTTCTTCCCATGCTGCTATATACTGCAAAAATCTTGAAAAATGCTTTTATTTTTGCCCTGAACTTGCTTTAATGATGACCCTACTGTTTGTTTTTATTGTGTTTTGTTTTGGGGATTTTTTTGGTTGATGATGGCAAATGGTCAACTCTTACCCTTCTGTTTTGCTGACCAATGTATTCGTTTTTTATCTTTACCATTTATTCAACACATACTGCTCTAACTCCAGGTTTTATAGTTCCAAATGAAAATAATTTTTGAGGTCATTAGGACAAGCCTTTCACCACATCTATGTACAAGCATCAAAGGGGAGTGTTTTGACTAGCAGTGAGGGAATTATCTTGGAGAGAGGAGGTACTTCCTTACCAGCTGGGATGTGAATCTGCAGTTGGAAACCAAGCACTGCTCATGTGCAGTGAGTGTATGAAGTGAATGTTAATGGGCTTGCTCTTTGCCAGACATGATATGGATACCAAGAACAGAAGAAATTGGGTATTTTCTCTTCTGGTAGATTAAACAGTACAGTGTTCAAGCAGTCTTCACAGAGTCCTTGAACATTTGATGCCAACACCTGTTAAATACCTCTAGAAAGTGTTTTAGGGAGGGAATGTGTATGTCCTTGTTTATGTACCCCAGAAAGGAACTTGGTGCTGAAGTCAAACATTGACCCAAATCATCAGTAAGAATCTTTTTGGAGGGGGGAGGGAAAATCCTGCCTTGACTTTTCCTGCTGTTATGATTGCTGTGCAATTCCCCTCAACAAGATTAAATATGACTAGAGAAAGACATATCTACATTTATCTCATCAGTGTACATTGATGTAAATTCATGTTTCTGAGTAGGCCTTGGATGATTTTTTTGACTACAATTCGAATGTTATCTTGAAGGAAAAATGTTCCCTTTTATCTTTTAATTTTTTTCTAAATTGGCCATAATTTCTGGACTGTGACAGTGACCCACTGGAAACATAAAGCTCTTCATGGTAAAACTAATGTAAATCTTGGTCAAAAAGTACAGCATGACTTGTTGTGGTCACCAAAGTAAAATGGCATCTCTGTCAGTTCAAATCAGGCTGTAGCTGAATTTAAAAGCTTCACCTGCCCTGTGTTTTGATGACTCATATGCCAACTTCATGTCATTGCAGAATTCCTTGAGGACTCTTAAGGTTTCGGCTTGCTTAGGATAAATTGCTGAGTCCCAAGGAGGTGGCCTGCCCTTCTCCATCATCTCCCTGCAATGACTCACGCAATTCCTGTGTGACCCATGCAGTTTAGTAAAGGAGTTGCTGTTATCCTCTGAGAGCTGGTGAACTCAGTCGGGAGCTGAGCATCACAAGAATTGTTCATGATGGTGGGGTACCTTGTTGTGTACTGGGTGTCCTGAGATCAACTTGGTTCAAAGGAAAGTTTTAGGTTTAAAAGTGCATTCATTTGATCCACTACATGAAAACTTTGTTTTCAAAGTTGTAGAAAGGTGACACATCAAAATGTATTTTTAGAGTTATGCTTAGATGCAAGTTTTTCTTTGGGTTTTTTGATTGTTGTTTGTTTGGATTTTTTAGCCGTAAAAATCCTTCTTTCCTACTTCAGCATCTTAAATAGCTTGTGATAGTGGCTAATGAGTCCTGCAACTGGGCTGGCATGTTCCAGAGAGTCACTAAATCTTCCTTCTGTATCCTTCTTTCTTATAATATGTCCTTCTGAAGCACTTTTGCTAGTCAGAACAGCTGGTCCAAAGTTATTTTCCTGTCCCTGCATAAAACATGACTTTTCCATCCCCATTTCTTTCACTAGACACTGGCCTGTTACCTCATGGTGGGAGATGAAGTAATTTCTCTCTACATCCTTAGGTCCTTGTGATTAAAGTTTCTATGGAGTATCTCACCTAGCATGTCTCCCATTCTGGACTTTGGATGCTTACAAGGCACAATGTGCATTTAATATTTGTTATCACTTACTACATTTTAATAGTATAGAATGGAAAACAGTACACTAGATGTAGAGAAAATCCATATGTTTAATCTAAGCTCAATATATTAAATTCAGCTTAGTATGCCTATAGCCGTTTTCTTTGTGAACATCATCTGAAAACCGAATATGTGACTGTAGAGCTGAATTTGAATGTTAGTATCAAGTAACCCCATCTTCTGGTCATGGGCAGGGTTAGTTTTGAAAAGAGGTAGATCTTCTAAGATACTCTTAGGAGTATTTTTAAAGAACAATAGTGTAAAAAAAGTGTGCAACTCTTGAGCAGCTTTTATTTAATGAGTTGTACAAATTTGTTTTCAGTTGGGCAATATTTCTACTTTATTTAATTGTGGTGCAAGATAAAGTCTGTACTTGTTTAGGAGTATGTCACATCGTGCTGAATTTGTTGTAGTACTGATTGCATCTAGCTATGTGTGGACATTAGGTTTCTGATTAAAACCTCTTAAGGCTTCCAAGGAAGCTGAAAGCAAAGCAAGGAAACTTTGTGTTTTGGGCATTATCTCTATTATGCTGCATTAGAATAACAGTGCATTTTTATATGATTCTTTGTTCTTTAGTTATCTACTGGGTAAAACCACAGAGTTTCCCCAAGTTCTTAAAAGTAAATAAACAAACAAAGCTACTTAACCCACCACAAACAAATCAACTTGCCATTCCTGTTCAGCTCTATAGTTTGACCTGCACTAACTGCTCTTTTTTGTTTAATCTTTGTCAGTATTCTGATCAATTATTTACTGTGTTTTCTATGGAAACAACGTCTGTGTGAAAGTTCTGCGTACATTTCCTTATTTGTCTGAAAGTACTCAATGAATTTCAAACTAAAGTTTTACAGCTATTACATGTTTTGTGGAAATACTGACTAGGGAGTGGTTATTGCTATAATATTCCTTGAGTATCAGATGCTGGAAACATCATCTTTCAATTCTGTGCTTTTTTTTTAAAGCATCAGTACAGCCTTGTGGGGAGAGATTGTTGCTTGGATTCTCTTAATGAAAGGGCCCAGAAAAACGGCAGCAGTTTTAGTCTAAATTGTTCAAATTCCTCAGTTTGCAAAATGGCAAAGCCACTTGCCATGTCACCTTTCCTCAATCACCTCTGGAAATTGAGAACTACCCTCTGAAATAAGCTGCTGCTTGAAGTGAGGACCGGGAAACTAAAAAGATGATCTAAACACTTCCATATCTTCTCTCTCAAACTTGTTTTTTCCTATGGGTGTTGAAGAGTTTTCTCTTAAAATATGTTGAGAGTTGATTAATATCAAAGTTGCACGCAATCTTGTATGGTATAGAACAACTCTCTTAAACCATCTCTGATGTCTGCATTACTGCAGAGTTCAACTTTCAACCTCTGTTTTGCTGAGTGGAGAAACCACATCAAGGTCCAAGTCGATCACATGCAGAGTTCAGCTAGCAGAAGGCTAACCAGGTAAATGCTTTGTGGTCAGGGCAGCCTGCAGCTTTAGTGTGAGCTGTAAAGCCTGCCTGCAAAGCTGGGACAAAGCTGTTGGCATGAATAAACCATCTACACTGAGCTGGGTGTGAACGAGAGCAGCTAAAGTACTAGAACATGCACCAATTTTTGTGGACTGTAAACTGGGAGAGCATTTGGGATACAGGTGCAACAAACCTGAGCCTTAAGTTTCAACGCAAAA
>VWZG01008763.1:42272-56900 GCA_013396735.1 Grallaria varia | reverse complement strand
GGCTGGGAGCCAACCTAAACTGCTACAGATGCAGATGCCCAGAAGTTATTAACAGCAGGTAAAGAGACCTGAGAGCAAAACTACAAGGGAATCAGTCAAAATAAGGTTGAATAAGAGAAGGGGAAAGAAGAAATAGAAACTGAGGAAACTGGCTCCATATTGGCTGTGTTTGAAACCAGAGGAGAAGGGAAGATTTTTTCTGGCCTTTTTTCCCAGACAAATCGTGAGACATAAGAAGTGAAGGAATAAGGAGAAAAGGAGCTGAGGAAGCAGACTGAGTGCTTACTAATGGGCACTGTTTCATTAAGTGCTGGCAGAGGACACAAAGACTGTTGGAAGGTGGTGTGCTCCTCTCATGGGACACACCAAATTTTTGCCTTACCTGCTTTTGACTTGTTGCCTTAATGAAGAGAAGCCCTGAGGTATGCCAGAGAGGTTCACAATATCACCTGCTGCTTTAAATGTTGGTTGCCAAGAAACTCAGGAAAATGTGTTCCTATTGGTTTAGTGGAACCAGTGGTAGGTAGACATGATGAAGACAAGGCTTGGTTGGCTTTCTGTCAGCTGATAGCTCAGCAGATTTGAAAAAAGTGCCCCTAGTGAGGGCTCTGCACAGTGCACAGAGCCTTATATTTCTTCTTCTTCCTCAAGACACAGGGAGGTAAGTTTGCTTGAGTGGCTCTTTACAAGAGCAGCACTAGAAACACTCTGCTCCTGCAAGGAGTGATGCAAATTCATCTCCCACATGGATAAGTTGCACTGTGCTCTAAAATGCTTGCTGGCTCTGAATCACACAAACTGCTCTTTATTGCAGCTTTCCTGACACTCTGACATGAACCCTTAACCTTCTACGGGCTATTTAAGTCAGTCAGTGCCTCTTGACACAAACTGATGCACACAACACTGGTTGTGTGCTTAAAAACTGGGAAGCACACAAATATTTCCTTTGAATTCTCATGAAATCACCAGCTCTCACAGCACATAAATGTGTTATGTACAACAGAGGAAGTTATACCAAACACTTGTAAAATGGCCTCAGAACTGCACAGCAGGGATCGTGAGTATACTATGCTGTAACATGATCATAGACTCAGTCAGATTTAAAGTCTTGTGCAGCACTCAGGATTTTACCTGTATTTGATTCCTGTAGCTGAGTGCAATAGTAATGGACTTGAAAGCACGTCCCTGCAATAACTTGCCAAATGATTGTGATACTCAGTAGATGCCCAGAGACAGGTCCTGGGGAGTGTGAATCACATGCCAGCTAGTGTGTCTCTGTCTGTGGAGAAATCCTTTTGCCTAGACAGAAATTATGCTCTAATGTGGGAATTTGAAGGAATGAATGAGGGAGAAAGATGCAGTGTTTGGGGAATTTCCACCTTGTTCCTGAAAAGGAAAGTAGTATTTGACCATGAAAGCAAAATAAGACAGACATTTCTTAAATGCTGTTTTGTGATTTATAAACACTGCCTACATTATGGTGCCTTATATTTGTTAGTTAACCTTTCTTATTTTCTGCTTGAAGAGTCTGCCTCACTAGTTCAAGGTCTAAAGGAGAGCAGAAAATGCTCATGAAAAGCAACAAATACAGTTTTTCTGGACATACAAATAATGTAACTTCAAGGCACATTACCTAAAGCCATTTTTAAACTTGAACACAATGGCTAAAAGTTTCCCTTTGCCCTTTCCTACTGATTTAAAGCCTTGCATGTTCTTTTGGAATTTCATTGCTCTGCCCATAATCAACTGCAATTAACTACCGAACAGTAATGGAAAGAAACCAGTGAAAATGCTGTTTCTTCTTAACATAATGGTTTTGGATCTTCTTAGGAAATGAAAATGTTCAAAGCAGTCTGAGTAAGAGAATAATGTGGAAGGAGTGACCAGAAAAAGCACTTAGGAAGCCTAAAGGTATGATAGAACTCAAGGATCTATTACCCAGTCTTCCATGTAAACAGCATTATCCCACAGGAGACAGGTTCCTTTATTTTTTCTCTGCCCTAGGAGTGGTCAAAAGGAATAAGAACTTACATAAAGCTTTTATCCCAAATCCACTCACACTTGCCTCTCAAGCATCACAGCAATTTTGCCTTGTGATAGCTGTTGCAAAGTATAAACAGCTGGCCAGCAAAAACTGGCAGTAAAATCACAGACTGACAAACTCAAGCGGAACAAACATTTTTAAAAGCACGTTACGATGCATTTAGCCTGTCTTTACACGAAACAGATCATACTTTGAGCTGAGGCAAAAGGCGCCACAGAAAAACTGCTCTGGAGTCCAGCCGTAGGGCGCTTGTTGCATCACGCCGAGAGCCGCAGAGCCGCGGCGGGGCCGCAGACAGCGGCAGTGCCGCCCCGCCCCGCCACGCAGGGGCCGCAGACAGCGGCAGTGCCGCCACGCACCGCCTCGCAGCTCCACCCGCGTCAGCGCGGCTGGGGCACTGCGCCTGTTGGGCCGGGCAGGGGCACTGCTAAGGACTTGCGACTACAGGAACACCTACCACGCCTTCTGGTGCAGTGCTGGGCCGTACAAAAACTGCCCCGGCAGAGATGAGAAGCAGTTTTGTTTGGAAGAATGAAAATCTGAGGTTATTTTCCTATATCCATGAACATAATGAGGCCAGAATAAACTTTGCGTCACTTTGCGGAATGTCTTCCGAGTTCCTACTTCGGAAAATTAAAGCCTTAAAACTTCTTTCCTCCTGCTACAGTCTGTTTCCATACCAATGAAAAGACGAAAAGGTTACCACTATTTAGTTTTATTAAAAAATGCGGGGTGTGTGCGTAGGGGAAAGATTCTGCTTGCCAAACACCAGCAACTGCCGCAGGCGCGGCCCCCCTCCTCCCTGCCACGCTCCCTGCATCACCAGTACCCAAACGCGCCTTCCCCCGCCCTCTCCAGAGGCGGAACGCAGGGGGAGGGCGAGCAGGGACGCGAGGGGCGGGACGTGGGGCGGGACGGGACTGGCGGCAGCATACGAGGCGGAATACGCCGGGGGGGCGATACGCTAGGCCGGANTCACCGGGTGGGGTGGGGCGCCGGCCGTGCCTCCCCTCAGAGCCGGCGTAGCGCCGGCCGTGGTGTGGCGGTCTGTGTGGCTGTCTGGATAGCGTTAGGATGCGGCTGCGCTCGGGGGTCTTCGCCTCCTCCTGCCTCCTCGTCCAGGCTCTCGGCGTCGCGCTGTTCCTCCGCGGCTTCTTCCCGGTGCCCGTCAGGTCTGTGCCCCGCAGAGAGGCCCGTGCGGACCCTCCCGCCGAGCCGGCCCCGCCTGGTTCAGGTAACGCGAGCACGCCCCCGCCCTCAGTGCCGTGGGACACCTTTCAGTTGCGCCTTACTGTTTCCAGACCGGTTCCCGGCGTGCTGTAGAACTTAACCTGTTTCCATGTAGTTGTCGATCACTGCCAGCAGCATCTGCTCACGGTTGCAAAAAGCTTCCAGCGCGTGCTGTCACGTCATCGAAGGGCATGTTTTCCTGTTTTATTCCCCTTTCCCTGACGCTGATGTAGCGGTCATACCCGTCCTGTTTGATGGCAAACTGTTTGCATTAAGTGATGCCACCTCAGTTAAAACGCCTCAGCGTTTGCTGTGTTAACGGCCTGGTTGTGCTGTGCCCGAGGTCATTGTGGCTGTGCTGCTTCGGTGGTGTGTGAGTGTCTCAATGCCCCCCCCCAGAAGGACTTTTAACACCTCAGGAGTGACAGAGCCACTGTGTTGTAATGCAGGTTGCAATGTGCACAGTAGTGCTGTCCACTACCATTTCTGTGAAATCACTGTCTTCACAGGCCCTGCTCTATTCTGTAGCTGAATTTGCGAAACCAAAGTTTTCAAGTGTCTTTTTAATGAAGAGTCAGTAGAAAATGTGCTGGTAATGTAGCTATCTTATATATCCAGTCACAAGTTGTATTAATGTGAAGAAGAGGGCTGTGTACTTGAAGGAGTGTTCTTCAACAGTGTTTGGAGCTTGTGGGGTGAAACTTCAGATTCAGTGAGCAGCTGGATTGAGTAGTATTTTGCTCATACTTGTGCTGTCTGCTTATGGAGTTACTAACTTGCTGGAACAAGACTGTAACTGCCAAACTGAGTCTTTATCCGTTTGTTTCTTATTGTTATTCTTCTAAAGTGTGTGGCATTATTTTTTACGGAATCACAGTATGCTCTGTATTGGAAGGGACCCACAAGGATCATCCAGTCGTTACTGAAATTGCGAGACAATGGTGGAGGGAAGAGAAGGCTGTGTAATGTAGGGTGTGATGTGCTGATACCGGGTAGCACGAACACTGAAGGACTCTAATCTGGTAACAGACTTGAGAGGACACTTCTGAATGGCGTGTTGCTTTGTAGCTGGAGTTTACCAAAACTGCCAGAGGTGTTTGATAGGCTGCTGTGAGTGAAATGTTGCATTCACATATGATTTTTGGCAGGAAACTAATGTGGAGGTAGACTGTTTGGGTGGGAGAGAGATGTCAGACAATTGTTTTGAAAGGACTGTTTTTTGTTGAAGAGGGGAAATGTGCAATACAGGGCTCTACAAGCTGTTTAAATTTAGGCATGTCACTAGTAATCCTGGGTGTAGGATGGACTGACAGTGGAAGAATGCTTTCTTTCTGTAGTTCTTGCGTTGTGATTTGCTTACAAAGTGATCTCTTGGTCTGGATGATAAGATCTAAAGGCAGGGTATTTCTTACTAAACACACAAAGCAGAAGGCATTCAACCTACTTTAGATCTATTCAGAAAAGTGTAATTCTCCAGTGCTTCTGTATTTCCTGAATGTTTCGCCTTGTGAGTCCCAACTGCCATTGAGTCCGTGCTGTCTTGACTGTGGGATGGCTGTAATAGTGAATCCTTGCAGCACATCATTGTAATAATTTCTGGTAGAGAACCTATGGTTTTTCTACACTGCATGCAGGAATTCAGCTTCATTTAAGGTGACTATTTTCTAAGTAATCGTAAATAAGTGTGCCACATGCCAAGACTTGCACAATGTGTTGCTTTCACTATCTTACAGTAAGTATTTTCAGATGGCTTGTAAGTGACTCCAAATTCATTTGAACTTCTCAATACTTTGACTTACTGATGAATTACGTGAGAAAGTTAGGAGCAGGGTATATGTGTTTATGATCTGAGTGTTTCTCCTCTCCAGCAAGCATTCTTTCACTAAGCAAGTGGATAGGAGTGAATTGTGAGAAAGATTTAACCACCTGTATGTGCAGTGGTGCCTTCTTGTTTTTCATGGACAGTCAAAACATGCCTTCTGAGTTGGTAATTCAGGTCTTGGAAAACCAAAAGTATCAGTTCAAATAGGGTTGTTAGCAGGTAGCATTTTTTTGTTATTGAGATTTCCTTCTTCTCCCTGCTGTGCCCTCCTCTGTCATTTCCTGATCTGGAAAAATCACTAGCAGTAATGAGTCTGTGAATGTCAGTTTACTAATGCTTATTTATGTACCCCAAAATACAGTTTCTGAGGGTTTTTTTTAAGGTTCTTGTGATGGATCCACATCCTTTCCGAATTGTCAACCGCTTATGCAGAAACAAACTTTACACTAAAATCCCTAGCTTTATATAATGCATGTATTCAGAAGTCCATTGACGCAATGTTGTCTTGAGTAGAAGTCTGTGGATTGGATCTATTCTGCTTCCATTTTGCCCTGCTGTGTTTTTTCCTGGTAAAGAAATGAGACCTGGAGAGGTTGAGCCAAGAGCTAAATGTCACTACGCGGGCCAATCTCAGTGCAGATCAAGAGTTGCTGTGGCCAGAATTAAGGCCATGCAAGAGAAAGGTGGCCTTGAAGGCATGACGTTGCCTTCTGCTTGATGCACAGCAGCATTTTGCCCTGCCCATCCATGCACCATGTTCAGGGAGTTCTGGAATTCGATTTTGGCCCTGCAGCTGCCATCACTGCACTAGCTGGGTATGCAGTCTTCTAACTTCAAGGGAGTAAGTGTGCACAAACCTTTTACCTTCAAGTTTCAGTGAAATGGTCTCTTTTTAATTTTCCTATTAGCTTATGGTGAGATTTGATTAAGAGGCATTGCTTATGTTCCGATGTGTAAAACTGGGTGTTAGTACAAGTGAATGCAGTGTCTTTTTTCTAACAAAAGTTACCTGTCAGATGTATGTAGTTCAGCTTTATTGAATTAACAAGAGAAGAGGTAGCGACTGCCCTCCTTATTGCATTGAGCTTTCTCCATTTCAGAGCTTTTCCTCAGTTTTCCCAATTTCACATCACACATTCCATTCACATTTTGTTTTACTTCCTAGATGCTGTATTGGAGTTGTTGTTGTGTTATTCCTGTGCTGGATGGCCTGAAAACCCAGCATCCTCTCTTTGCTTCTCTTATTGGCTCTTGTTTGCAACTTCTCATTTCTGAATATAAAATTAATAAAGAGTTGAAAGCACGTCTGTGGGGAAGTTGTTCTTTTAACTTCTGTCTAGGCTTCAGTAAAATTTGTTGGTGACCTTTATAATCCTTGTTTTTGTTGTTTAGGAATGGTTTCTAACTGGACCAAGATTCCTCCACCGCTTTTCAATAAAGTTGTCATTGTGCTGATAGATGCTTTGAGAGATGACTTTGTGTTTGGATCCAAAGGTAAACAGTTCATGCCCTACACTACTCAAGTTGTTGAAAAAGGGACTTCTTACAGTTATGTTGCTGAAGTGAAGCCACCCACTGTGACTATGCCTCGAATTAAGGTAAGTTGGTTTTTTGTCTGTTTCATTTGAGAAAGTTTTGAAGTGTTTATTTTATATGCTTGGAGTTGGCATAAAGGACAGCTTTGTTGTATTAGTGCAATCTGTGGCGGAATCTCTCTTTGCTGTAGTAGTGCATGTGTTAGAGTCCTGATTTGCTGTCATCATTGTAATCATGGAAAGGCAGTAGCCTCTCAGTTGTCTTCTCTCCAAGAACATTTTTATTGGTGTTTCTCTGTGGTCTTGTAACTTCTGTTAGAAAATCCAGTTTACTGTTAAATTGTCTCATCATGGGGATGTTTTTGAAGAGCTTAAAAAGGAAATTGTGTGAAGTTCCAGGTAACTAAAAGATTAATTGTGGCAGTGTCATCAAAATACTTAATCATCCAGGCTTATCAGTGATGGATCTGAGTGACACCTGTGCATTGAAGAAGCTGAGGGAATGATCTTTGGTAGATCATCTGGAAGGTCAGTGAGAGTGGGAGGGAGGCAGTCTGGTAACTCTTCACAGGTTGACTTCACTGCATTTTCTAGAGGTTTATTATTTACTGTTTTGAATGTGCTATCATTATGAATGCTGAGTCAATTTGCTTAGACCTTCTAAACTGTTGTCTTGGTGATTTAAGGATTAGTAAATTAAGCAAATTTCAATTGTCATACAAAGTCATTTTGCTGTCCACTAAGCAAGACAATATTATTTTTAAGTTTTGTAAGGCAGTTACTATCTCTGACATGAACTAGCATTGTACTGTGGCAGGTGAGGTTTTGTGTCAAGGCATCTTGTGTTCTTTTACTTTGTTTTATTACTGAAATATAATTTGCCTGCCATCTGGTTTATTGCTTCCTTCTGCTTACACTGCTTGTTTAATGTGTCTCTTTTCTTGTTGCATGTAGGCTTTGATGACAGGTAGTATACCTGGATTCATTGATGTTGTTGTGAACCTCAATTCTCCAGCTCTGTTGGATGACAATCTGATATGGCAGGCAAAAACAGCTGGGAAAAGAATAATTTTTTATGGTGATGATACATGGATTAAATTGTTCCCAAAGCACTTTGTGGAATATGATGGAACAACATCATTTTTTGTGTCAGACTTTACAGAGGTGAGAGGTTTTATATGATCCGAAGTTAAATAAAGTGAATACAAACGCACAGTGGCAACTTCTAAGAGTGAACAAGTAAAGCTGTCCTTGTTCTGAAATATGTACCTGGCAATTAAATAGAAATTGGATTTATGTATATTTTTGGTATGGGTACTGAGGAGCTAAGTATTTCAGTCCTTCATGCGTGTGCTGTGGAAAGTGTTTGGATGAGGCAGTAACCAGCAATGTGTTACTCTATAACTTTCCTAAACATATGATTTTCTTACAAAACTTCTTGTGATAGGAAGTTAGACCAGTTGCTTCATTTAAAAATTCCACTATTCACATTTCCATTCTGCTATCATATTTATATTAGCTAGTGCCGTCTCTAAGAGGCCTATTAATGTATTATCTTGATCTCCTAGAGTCATATTTCTGTAGTATTGCATCACTTCTGTAAATGCAATGGAAGTAGTGTTTCGTTATGTTATCTAAGAGGGAACATAAAAAGTAAATTATATTTGTGAAAATTCTTACTATGGGCACACTAGAAGAATAAAAGCTTCATCAATTTTAGTTAGTTTTGAAGCTTTATGATTTGTTAAACCTCAGGCCACTGACCCACTGCTACTGATGTATTTTATTATCAGGTTTAAGGAAGTTAGAAAGGTCTGACATGGACTGGAAGACACTTCTAATTCATTACACTAATCATACTTGCAAAAACTGCAACATGGAGTGGAAAAATGCAAATATGCTGCCAGATCTGTGATTATGTGGCTCTCAAGCTCTTTATGCAGTCTTTATGTATCTGAATATAGTCCATTAGGCACATATCTTTTTATAGTGTTTTGGTGGTTCTATCCAGAGCCAGCAAAGTGATATTGCCTGTGAAATATTGTAAGAATTTTTAATATCCAGGGAGAAAATATGCAACTAAAAATGCATTGTTAACCTAAGCAGGAAAACAGACAAGGTAGACCCCAAAAAGCACTTTTCAAATAATTTTTTCTTTCTTGAGATGTACAATCTTTTTGTGTTTCCTCAGTAGCAGAAGTTGAATAGGAAAAGCAAATGTGGATTTTCGCCCCCCTGTGATTCCAAACACAAAACAGAGGCTTTTCCCTGTACTTACAATACTTCATGTACTTGGTCATTTGTGAAGTGATAAATCAGGAGTGTGAAAAATGAAAGTGACTGAAAATTTCTGGAAACAGTTTTTAAAAGTTTCTGTAGAAGCTTGGCAACCCATTTGCTGTGTTTTTATGTAATCTGATGTGTAGTAACCAGAAAAGAGTAATTGGGGTGAAGAATCTCTTTTGTCAGAGAAATATTTTTGAGTCCCTGACTCTGAACTAATCAATCTGATTTTTTCTCTCATTAACGTTGTGAGTGACTGTAATTCTCATCAGCTTCTATAGAATTTTCGTGGGTGGTGTAATCTAATTTTCTGTGTTTTTTACAAGAGGGAAATTATCTTTTAATTTAAGTTTTCCTTTTCTTTGAGGTTGATGATAATGTTACCAGGCATTTGGATAGAGTGTTAAAGAGAGAAGACTGGGATCTCCTAATACTACATTACCTGGGACTGGACCATATTGGACATATGACTGGGCCGAACAGCCCATTAGTGGGACCAAAACTTCATGAAATGGATAACATACTGAAGAAGATTCATATTTCTCTTCTTTCGAAGGTATTATAGCTTTCTTTTGGATTAATGTCTGTTAGTTGTGGACTGACACTGAAACACTTGCTAGTTGTGAACAATAGCTTGTTTATTTCTAGACTAACGTGCCTATTCCTCTGTTCTTTGCCTTCCCTTCCCAGGCCAGTTCCCAGTTAACAGTACAGTGTAGGATTTTGTAGGATTTACTGGCTGACCTTAGTAACATCTGTTAAGAGCCTCTTCTGAGCAGCTGTGGGAAATAACTCCCTCGTGGTGTGCAGGAGTGAATGACAAAATCTTCTTATTGCTCATGAATTGGAAAAGCTATTGGTGTGCTTTCTAGTAATGAAATTCAGCAGAAGTAGTAGTGGGCATGTATAACTAATGGCTCTAATGTCTACAATTATGAATGCATACCTAATTTTGAGATGTTTGAAAAATTCAAACAAATGGTATTTGTAAACTACATTTTTTCTTATGCTAAATGTAGCACATCTGAATCTGCTTTTAGATTTGGAAATACAGGTTATCACTTACCTAAACGGTCTGAATGTTGAAATACCAAGTCCTAATTCCAAGGGCCTGAAGCATATTTCGTGTTTGTTTTTGGCAGCTGCAATTCAGAATAGCTGCTCATAAACTTTCAGTAGCATTTTTAGACAAATGGGTATGTTGTGTGAAAAGAGAGGTTAAATCCTTTGTGTGGAAGTTTCATAAATGTTGCAGTGGTTTTACTATCATTTTTTAGTATGTTTGCTTATGTCAACTGTATGAAAGCATTTATTTCAGTTTTAGAATGCAGAAATAATAAAGGCACTTTACTTTTTGGGTAGAACAGCTACTGATGATGACTAGAGATGACAAAAAGCTACTTTGTTTGGGCTTGACTGTTTTATTTTCTGCCATTTTTGATTTGTTAGCTCAAAATTCTTGGACAGGCCTCACTTATGTTTCTATTTCTCTTTATTGAGAAACATATTTATCCTTTAACATGTCATGTCAGATTTCAACCCGAAAAACACTTGAGACACAAGAGACTATTGGAAATAGGATTATTTTTCATATTAGATTGATGTTATTTTAATGTTTACAATATTTACAGCATGTATATTAAAAACTCAGTGAAGCTGAAGAAATGAAGGGGCAAAATACTTCTCTGTTAATGCTACTGTTTCTAGATTCCTGATTTTCTTCCCACAGTGTGATAAATAACCTTTATTTAATCTTTCAGTGAGTTTCTTGTGACTCTAAATTAGGAGGTTTTTAAAGTTGTTTTTTTTAGCAGGGGTATTTTTTCCTATCATATTTACAAGTGTGTTAGTAAGTGTATGCCTTAACTTCTAAAAATGAGCAGTATTGCGCAACACTTAGTTGCAGACATCTCTTGTTATCTGCCCCAGGGGTTGTCAGCAAGTTTTAAAAAATGAAATTCATTTTGAGACACATTCATGTTTGACAATGATAAAGATAGTGAAGTAATATATATGAAGCGTGTTTGTACGATAACTTAAATTCTTTTCTGTGATTTTCAGGAGGAAGCTTCTTTGCCCAATTTGCTAGTTGTTTGTGGGGATCATGGGATGTCTGAAACAGGTAGTCATGGTGGTTCTTCAGAAGGAGAAGTGCATACACCTCTGCTGTTTATCAGCTCTGCTTTTGAGAAGAGAAGTGGTAAGAATCAAACAAGCATGACCTTTTTCAGAACTGTCTTGGTTTCAGCTAGTATAGTGCTAATTTTCATCTTAGTAGCTAGTACAGAAATGTGGTTTATATTCAGTGTGAGAATAATGTTGATAACACACTGATGTTATAGTGCTTATTCTGAATCAAGGACTTTTCTGTTTCCCATGCTCTGCCAGCGAGCAGGTGCAAAAGAAGCTGTGAGGGAGCTAGGACAGCTGACCTGAACTAGCCAAAGGGATATTCCATACCATGGAACATCATGGCCAGTATATAAACTGGGGACTGCCAGTTTGCTGCTTGGGAATGGGCTGGACATTGGTCAGCAGGTGGTAAGCAATTTTATTGTGCGTCATCTGTTTCTCTTTGATTTTATTTCTCTCCCTGTCTCCTTTTCATTATTGTTATTATTATTATAATATTTTATTTTGTTTCAGTTATTAAACTGTTCTTTTCTCAGCCCATGAGGTTTAGCTTTTCTTTCTGATTCTCCTCCCCATCAGGATGGGGGGTGAGTGAGCGAGTGACTGGCGGCATGGTAGTTGGTATAAAGCTCCAGTAGATACCAGAGCATAGTGTACCCTAGCAATCTGAAATTCCTACTGCCTTGTATGACTGTGACAGTAACAAAAAATATTATATGTAGATTATAATAATTATTATTGTAATGAAAATGAGAGACGGAGAGGAATAAAACTGAAGAGAAACAAGTGTTGCGCAGTACAATTGCTCACCACCTGCTGACCGACGTCCAGCTGGAACCCAAGCGGCAATGGACAGCCACCAGTCAACTCACTCCACTTTGTGTAGTGGGTATGGACTCTTTGGTATGGGCTGTTCCTTTGGCCAGTTCAGGTCAGCTGTCCCAGCTGTGTTCCCTCCCAGCTTCGCATGTACTTGCTCGCTGGCAGAGCACAGAAGGTGGAAAAGTCCTTGACTAAGGGTAAACCCTGCTGACCAACAGCTAAAACATCAGTTTTATTGTTACTATTCTAATACTGACTCCACAAGTTCAGTACCAGATACTAGGAAGAAAATTAACTCTTTTCAAGGTAAAACCAGGCCAAGAACACATTCGCAACTCTAATTTATATTAGCTCTATAATTCTTCCTGGAAAGTGCTTTGGTTTGTTCCCTAGCTGTCTGGCAAGGCCCGTTCTGTGTGACCCAAAACTCTGGTTTTAGCCAAAGTTAGCATCAGTATCATGGTGAAACCCTGAGTTAAACTTTGTAACCACTGAGAAAATTGGGTATTTGTCAGATGATAATCTTCTACAGTACTGCCCTCCTGAGTGTTGAAAGCTGAGATCTGTTGTCAGGGTCCTGGGCTACTGGTAAATAAATAGGTTTAGATGCAAAATCCTGTTTGAAGTGAATTTTAAGTTTTGTCTTTCATGGGTGGAGTGTTTCCTTGGCCTCCATTCTTCCCTCTCAGATAGCTAAGGTACAGAAATGAATGACAGTTTCTCACACTGAGAGTTAACAGGAAGGAGGAAGAATTGCTCTCATGAAACAGTGAGACATGAAAGCAGTGGAAACATGACTATTGATTGCTAAGCCTTAAGAAAGAATATGGAGCCTGAGTGTCTTTACTGTATAAGCCAGGTAGTTAATTTTATATCACTAAGATGAGTTGGTTTGTTTCTGAAACTGATTTTCTACTTGTAGATAATAATAAAAAATAAAAGTAAGATAGCTTAAGGTAAGAGGCATGAAGGAAATAGAGTGGTAGAGAATCTTTAGTCTAATTTGAATAGTAGTGCATAAATAAACTCCTTGACTGAGGGAATTGGTGAAATACAGTTATGCCAGGAGTGAATGTTTTCCTCAAAATAATATTTTCTTCTGCTTTTCATTCTGCCTCTTGTTCATTTCCGTCGGATTTCTTTGCTTTTAAAGCCTGTTTGCATAACCTTGATTTGTGTATCTTGCTGGAGGTTCCTACAGCAGAGTGGAAGTACATTTTTCTGTTTGTCATTTATAAAGCTATTATCCAGCTGCAGTAGAAAGCATTGTGTGAGACTTTTCTGGGATCTGAAAACAAAACAGAGTCAAGAGTGGACCAAAGATCTTGGATAAGTTTTTGCTTTGTGAATTGTGCCAGTATGTGTTGACAGGCAGGCCACGAGTGTAGATTCTGTAAATGCAATCTCCTGTTCATCAGGATTGGTTTCAGTTAGATTTGAACTAAACTTGCAATTTTTACAATCCAGTGAAATACATCTCTTTACCTGTCTTTTGGGATAGAGTTTGTGATTCCTAATGATGCCTTCATAAATATCCAGCAATTTACTTCTCACTGTTACAGTAATCAGGATTCCAGTGACTACTCCTTATGATCCTGCTGTAAACAAAATGTACTGTGGTTAATTTGGTAGACCTCAAAATAGTAATCCTGTGGGCTTTTTGCATTTAATATGCTGTCAGAATATTACTTGTATAGCCTTCTACAGAGATGTGTCACCCATGATTGGCTAAACGCATTTGGTAGTTTGGGTTTTTTTTAACGAGTTAAGAACTTGCCTTTAAAGATAACAGCTGAAAACTGCTGACACGCAGGCACTCATGCAAAGAGGCTTTATGGATTATAGATGACATTGTGTACAAGTATGGGATTAATCGGAGCTAGATGAGAAATGAGAGAAGTTCTAATGCTCTTAAAGGGAGCCTTGAGAGTAATAAAGACTATATAAAATTCTTTCTGTACTGTACTAAAGTCAAAACACTCAGTGCCTGGAGTTACAAGGAGGGCAAAATAAAAGTGTAATAATAGAAAAACACTGTTATATAACTAGTTCAGCATGCAAAAGGACAGTTGGCAAAACAATCTAAAACAAAAGATTACTTATGTTAATGAAATCATTCATGTGTATATATGTCTGTGGGACTGAAGGCTAATCCTGGTTACTGCTGTAAGGTAATGGGATCCTGCATAGAATGCTTAAAAAAATGACTGCGTTTTCCTGCGTGTAGCCATGGATTGTAAGCCTCAACATTCTTTACCTGATCTCTAGTTCTGTTTGCCAAGCAACCTGATATTAATTAAACCTTGAGCTGTTTTCATTATATAGAGAAGCTTCTAGAATGCTGTCAACATTCTTTCAGATTCTCATTCTTTGTTAAATTAGTCTACTGTAGTGCTTTCTACTATTTCTAATGTAAAAGTTACAAAATCCTCTTAGGATGTAGGCTGCAACTTGATATTAAGGTGATCTCCTGGATCATCTGTTTTCTTACTTGTATACCATCATGTTGTGTTTACAATAATTGTTAACATTGAAGAGTGATACTGGCTGAGAATTTAATAAATTTTGGATTTACAGCAGCAGAGGACAGCAGCTGACAGTCAGCTCTCTGTAGACCACTTGAAATAGCTAAGCTAACACCAATGAAAAAATTTTGAAACTAATAAGGAGCTGACTGTCTCTGGAGAAATAGAATGGGCCTTTTATTGAAGTACTCCTTTACCTCTCTTATTATTTTTCCTCACTTTTTTTTTTTTTTT
>VWZG01008763.1:7039-42251 GCA_013396735.1 Grallaria varia | reverse complement strand
TTTTGTCAATTATAGGTTCTCTAGCCAAACCTGAGCGTGTGCAACAAACAGATTTAGCTAGCACACTGGCAGTAAGTCTTGGTCTACCAATTTCAAGAAACAGTGTTGGGAACCTTATTTTGCCAGTTGTCAGAGGCAAGACAATGAGAGAACGACTACGTTTTCTGCACTTGAATGGGTTCCAGCTTAGCAGGTTGCTGCAAGAGAATACACCTGCATATGAAAAAGGTAAATTAACTATTAAAAAAAAAGTTACATGTGTCCTAAAAGAAGATTGTTTATTAAATAGTTTGGACTTCTGGATTCAAGAATATAGCACGGTACTGCAAAGTAGCTATTCATCTGAGAGCAGTATTCAGAGAAATGATACCAAGTTCAGTCTTTACTGTAAGTTACTTTGATACACTACCTCTGAATCACCATGGCTAGGCTTCACAAATGAAGGTTTGAGAAGGGCTCTACCCACACTTGCTGCAAGCGCGCTGATGGCTAAAAAGGCCGATGTGAGATAGGCAAGTCCAGTTGCAAAAAGCACAGCAGAAAGTCTCCGTAGGTGGTATTGGCAAAGCACAGTTCTTTCTGCATTGTCTTTTCTCCTCGAGACTGCCTCTGAATACAGTTTTTTTAATGACCAGTAATATTCCTAGTAGGCAAAAGAGCAGAAATAATGATGGAGTAAGATTAAAGTAAAACTGCCAATGTGGTTAAAACTCAGTGGTTTCATAACTGCTCTTCGTAAGGTGTCCTATGTAGGACACTTTTTCTGAGCTATTTGGAGAATTAGCACAGTGGAGTGAATTTTCTAGTTTAAATAAAAAGATCCTTTGAGTTAAACTGGGAAATAATTTAGGGTAAATTATCTTTTTATTTTTTATGTGCAAATTTATTTGGAGTGAGAACATAAAGAACTGCAGAGTTGCGTATTAAAAATACACACATGTGTG
The DNA here is from genome assembly GCA_013396735.1 of Grallaria varia. Lineage (NCBI taxonomy): Eukaryota > Metazoa > Chordata > Aves > Passeriformes > Formicariidae > Grallaria > Grallaria varia. Next base: position 41,307 of record VWZG01008763.1, on the reverse strand, counting down.
TTATTTGGAGCAAAGAATAAAAAATAAGTGGAAAAAATAACCCAGTCTAGCAAAATGTAGTATTTTGTTAAGACTGTGATAAAAATAAGGATGTTACTATGATAATTATGTGAAAAAATTGAGTCAGACATTAGAAGACATTGTATTAAAGTGACTCTGAAGCTTGCCACTTCATTTAAAATCTTTTGAATCATTAAAATAACCAGATGAAAATGCAGAGCTGTGTTACAGCTATGAATAATTAAAGTGGATAGCAACGTAAATTTTAGCAAGATGATCATTGTGGGTCAAGAATCAATTATCTTTCAACATCACAGCTTCTAATTGTAATTAAACCCTGTCCAGGAACTCAAAAAAAAAAAAAAAAAAGCCACTTACGGCAGCAACATGTCAATAGCAGGACCTATGCTCCATCTATTCTGGTATTTTTTATCTGCTGCACAGATTTCCTCACTTCACCCATTTGTGTCAAGTGAGGAACTTGCCCTGTTGGGGGGATTCAGGATATGGCTGTGTTGCTGAAAATTCTATCACAAAACTCTGTCTGACAGTATTTCTGCAAGCACTGGTGAAACAGACTGAAGTTTCTTCCAGCTTTTGGTTTATATCTTCAATTTTGTTTTACTTCTTGTCTGGGAACAGCTTAGTTTCAACTTGTTACTTTCATCTGAGAAATGAAATCAAAATTGCTGAGTATGAAAATGCAAGAAATTTTTATGCTACTTCCTTGTGACTGCAAACTGCTTCTAGAGGGTCTACCTTACTGGAAAGCAGTTGGGAGGCAAAGCATCCGTGATGAGTTTCTCTCCTTTCCGTGAAGGAAAGTCTCAACACAGTCCAGGTCATGGTAGCTTTTTTTTGCACAGTCTTAGTTCCCTGTAGTGCTTTAAACTTCTTAGAGGGGTCTTGTTTTCCTTAGGGTGTCCTAGATGTGCAAGGCTGTAGCTTAATGATTTGGTCCATACGGTTTACATAGGCAGGGAGGAGTTATGTGCTGTTTGTTTAATGTTGTGTGTTTGATGTAGGTACTTAAGGCCCTAGAAATACTGAAGAAAAGATCACTAACTCAGTGACTAATACATGTAATTTAAAAGCATGCTTGAAAGCCCATTTGTTTTGCATGGCTTTTAGGTGAAGATAAATGCCCATCCCACCTATCCCACCACAGCACACATATATCTGTTGTGACTCCTGTAGAAAGAGTTACCTTGCAGAGAAATCATTATATTCAGTAATCTGATTCATATTTGAGAAGGTTGCCCTGTTTTTAAAAAGGGTAAACAGGAGGACCATGGGAACTACTTAGCAGTCAGCCTCATCTTTCTGCCTGGTAAGGTCATGAAACAGATTCTTCTGGAAGACATGTCAAAACACATGGAAGACCAGAAGGTTATTAGAGATGGCTAACACTGCTTTGCGAAGGGCAGATTGTGCCTGACTAATTTAGTGTCCTGTGATGGAGTAAAGAGAAAAGATGGTATGTATGTCGTCTATCTAGACTTCTGTAAAGCCTTTGGTAAGGCTTCCTCCAGCATTCCTGCTGCTGTTATTAGAGTGATACGGCTTTGACAGGTGGACTCTTAAATTAATACAGAAGTTCATGCAGCCAATTTCTTAAAGTCAGTGTTTCAATGTCCAAGTGGAAACCAGTAATAAGCGATGATTTAGTGAAAGATATCTCTGTTTTCACAGTGCTGGTGGTGAACTAGATGATCTTTAAAGGCACCTTCCCCTCCAACCTGAACAATTCTGTGATTGTAAGCTGGGAAGATGAAGACAGAGAGTTACCTTTTATGTGAGGGATTGATGATGGGCATGGAGCTCTGCGTGGGAGTGGATGTTTAAATAGTTGAGACCACCTGGATCACGATTAATGCACTGGCCAGCATGGTCAATATTGTTATGGTTGTCTAATACAAACAATCTGACTGGGAAGAATTAGTAGGTGTTCAGACAACTAGGGCAAGCCCCATGTTCACTATCCATGGTGCTCATATGGTGCTTCAGCCATCCTGTTTCAGTTCAGGCTATATAACTGGACAGCGAGATGGACTGAAAAGGGGCTCAGCTGCTGGGCTCATGTGATTGTGATCAGCAGCACAAAGTCCACCTGAAGGTCAGTCATCAGTGATCAACCCCAGGGCTTGACACAGGCCAGTACTATTCAACATCTGAATTAATGACCTGGTCGATGGGACAGAGTGTTCCCTCAGGAAGGGAAGGACACAATACAGAATTGGAAGTGCTTGGTGCAGTGGGTGTGTCTGCTGCCATGAAGAGGCACCTTGACGAAGTGGAGAAATGGGCTGACTGAAACCTCTGGTTCCGCAAAGGGAAGTGGAAGATCATACACCTGGGAAGAAATAATCTCATGCATCAGTGCAGATTGGCTATTTACTGACTGGAAAGCAGCTTGGTGGTGAACCACCAAGGGGTCTTTGGGGTCACCAAGCTGAACACCAGCCAGCAATGCACTTTTGTGGAAGGAAGGCCAATAGCATCTAAGGCTAAATGAGGAGTACAGTCATCAGCAGGTCAGTCCTTCCTCTTATCAGCTGTGAGGAGTCCCTGTCTGGGGTCCTGTGTCTGGTTCTGGGCTCCCCAGTCCAAGAAAGATATGGACATAATGCAGTGAGAGTAGTGAATGGCCATGAAGGGTGATGAAGGGATTGAAATGTCTGTCATGGGGAATCTGAGAGTGATAGGACTGTTCAGCTTGGATGGGGAAGGGCTCAGTAGAGATCTTACCAATGTAGGTAATACGTGATGGGAAGCAATTAAGAAGATTGAACCATGGTCCCCCTCTAAAAATTTACTTGAATTCAAGGAACTTTTTTTGTGTAGGGTTTGTCAGACACTGGAATAGGCTGCCCAGAGAGGTTGTGGAGGTTTCGTACCTGAAAACTTTCAAGACCTAACTGGACACACATCTGAGCCATCTGTTTTAGCTCATCCTGCTCAGAGCCTTTGATTTTTATTTGTAGAACATCTGGACGCTCATCAGAGTTGTGCTGAGAGGTGCTGAGCCATATGGTTTCTGAATTCCACAGACAAGGTCTGCTGCCAGATTTTTTGAGGGAAAGCAACCCCAGAATATAAGTCAGTTAGACGTCTCACTCACATTTGCTGCTGCAGGTTCAAGCTTCCCAGTGCAGATTCTCAGCCAGTAACAACTGGTGGATCATAACGTTTCAGTTGAATGCTCAGAGAAATGTCTATGATTGGAGTTTCAGTTCAAAGTGAAAGATACTTGCAGGGATAGCCTAAGCCTTGGTGCTTTTAAAGAAAAATTATTATTATTTTCAACTCTTGAAATCAAAAATAGTAGACTCTTATGAAGGGGAAAACATGGGATTCCTTTGGAGAGTATTATAATTTGCAGCACAGAGGTTAGGGCACCAGCTATTAGAACCATGAGAATGATGACTGGTTCAGTCATAGTAAGAAGAGATTCACTCATTGTAAGCTATAGCATAACATATACATTCATTTTTGGTGCAATATGAGTTTCCTTTTTAACACAATAAGATGAAGTCAGATGTCAGCTGAGTTGAATCACAGTCAGATGGAAAGGCAGGATGACCTTTATGAGCTGTTTGATGAAAAAGTCATGGAGTTCCCTGGATTCAGCTGCTCCAATGTTAAGAGTAAACTGGAACAGTACACAATAATATCTCTGTCTTCAGGTGTATTTTAAATATATCTATTATGAAGAGCAGAATGAAGGCAGTCAGTAACTTTTTTTCCCTCCAGTGTTTGTTATACAAACATGCATTTTGTAACCAAGAGGCAGTGCAACATTTCGTGGGAGTTGGGTTTTGATTTATTGAAGTACAAAGGAGCCTGCCCAGTTAAACCTGTCTTCAAGTAAATTAAATTTTACATTAAAAACTTGAAGTTTGGCTAACAGCTTTATTGTTTTAAAAGTAACTTTCTGAAATATATTGATAAATGCTTATGTCAGGCATTAGGTTTTCTTTTGATAGAGATGGACTCATGCAAGTAAGGAAGAAGTCTGAAAAAGGGCAATAAAAACAGCTGGCAAAAATGAAGAAGCTGAAAGGAGAAGTGTCTAAAAACACACTTTGGGTTTTTGAACTAATTCATACCTCAGTATAAGGCAGGCAGCTCTAGGTACCTATCAACGCTTCCCTCATGTTCTGAACTTCTGAACATGTACTTGAACGATAAACTAGGACTGGTTTTTTGAAAGGCTCTCCACAGTGGAATGGAGAGTCATGCTTGAGAACAAGTTGGATGTTGTTATTAAAATGAGAGCCACCTTTTCAGTGTGTGACTGATCCTGAACTTACATTAGATGCATGTGTTGATTGAAATAATTTGACTGTTACCGGGACATTTATATATTGAAACTGGAGAGGTCACTTTAACAGCACTCATTCTTTTTTTATAACTCTTTAAGTGGTTGCTGGAACTAAGTGAAGCTGTTGTCAGACAGATACTTGCGAAGCATGGCCATCTGCTTGTGATAAGATAGTGAGGTTGACATACAAATTGCTAATATAATACTATGCAAGTAAACCATTGCTAGTGCTTTGGGACATGCGTAACTGGGCAAGCTTGCTTTGGATTTTGCATCAAGTTTAGCTTGTCTTATGAGTAACCTGTGCTGGAGTGACTTGCCAGTATGACCAGCCAGTTACCAAAACACTTCTCCAATAACTTAGTGTCTATGACCCTTCTTACTTTATACTTTTTGCATACAAACGTGCAATTGAAGAGATATCATAGGAAATTTGATAACTGTCATCCGTTGTTCCTGTCTGCAAGATCTTTAAATCATTCACTCATGCAGGTTTGACTAAAACAGTCGTCTTACATAATATGGTCAGGATGCATTTTGTGGGCAGTAACATTGAAAGAGGTAGATAAGAGTGAAATAAAAGTGCCAAAAGAAATGAAGAGAGAGACTGGGCAAGAGGCATGGAAAGTGAGCAGAACAGAAACAGAAGATGTGGAGAGAATTTATTTCAAAATATAGCGTGTACTCATTTCAGTGTATAATGGAATAGTGTCATGTCGAATCTCAGTTTGATTAAAACTCATTCTAGGTGATCCTTGATGGATGTCCTCAGAAGCATGAATCTTTAACTCTTATTTCAAACATACTGTAAGAGAAACATTACAGGGAATTCATTGTTCAAGGAGTCACAGGAAGGAAATGCAACCCTCTGTGTGCACTGGCAGTTCTTCTGATAGACAAGTGTTTGATGCTGGCTGAATTGTTTTCTAGCAGATACCTGCAAGCCTCCTGCATAACAGGATCAGCTTGCTTTGGAGTCTGCTAGAACTCTTGGGAGAACAGACTGGACATTGTGAGTTAAACATTGGTTTTTAAAATTCTCACTTTGAATTCAGTAGATCACGAACTGTCTTGTATAATAAGAGACATACAAATGGTAGGCACAATTCTTCATAACTGTACAAGGACTGTGAGTAGACATACTTCATTCATCTCCATTCACTTGAAATGAAATTAAAAAAGTTTCTGGATTTAATAGTGTACTTTTGCTGAAAAGGCTTAACAAAAAATACAGTATGATACACTGTTCATTTACTAGGAGTAAAAATGAGCTGTAGCTTAAGACTTTGTGACACCAAAGTTACTTCAGTCACTGCTTTAACCTTTATCACCTAAAACTATACAGCAAATGTTTTACCTTACTTTCAGCTAAGGGAAAAATTACAAGTCATATAAAAATTTCCAGATTGACTTTTTTACACATAGGTTGTCATTAACCTTCAAGTGAAATTGCAGGGAAATAGAAAGAGCTATTAATGTGAAATGAAACTAAACATTTTTTTTCCAAAAATACTGATAAATGTGAATATTCATGCACAGCATAATGTTGAGTGAGATGCAGTTTCTGAAAGTTACACTCTCACTTTCCGTATGTTTTCAACTGAATTTATGTTGTGAATGCATACTCTACTCAGTGATCAATATTTTAAAAACAGAATCACAGATTGGGTAAGGTAGGATCACTGCTGGTCATCTAGTTGAAGCTCCCTGCTCAAGCAGGATACCCTTCAGGACGTTACTCAGGAATGTGTACAGATAACTCTTGTATATCTCAAGAGAAGGGCTCTGCAGCCTCTCTGTGCACCCTGTTCCAGTGCTTGCTCATTCGCACGATAAAGAAGTTCTTCCTCATGTTTAGGTAGAACTTCCTGTGTTCCCCTTTCTGCCTGCTGCCTTTTAACTATTGCTTGGCACTGCTGGGAAGCGTCAGGCTCCATCCTCTTCATACCCTCACTTCAGATATTAGTATGCATTGATAAGGTCTCCTCTTGATTGTTTATTCTTGAGACTGAACAGGCCCTGTTCCCTAAGCCTTTCCTCATAAGAGAGGCACTCCAATCCCTTAATGATCTTTGTGGTCCTATGCTGTATCTGCTCTAGGAGCTCCCTGTCTCTCTTGTCCTGAGGGCCCGGAACGGGACACAGCACTCCAGATGTGCCTCATCACGGCTGAGGAGAGGAGAAGGATCACCTGCTGACAGTGCACTTCCTAATGCACCCCAGGACCCCACTGGTTTTCTTTGTCACATGGGCACACTGCTGGCTCAAGGACAGCTTGTTGTCCACCGGGACCCTCAGGCCCTTCTTCGCAGATCTGCTTTCCAGCAGGCTGGCCCCCAGTCTGTGCTAGTTCTGGAGTTATTCCTCCCCAGGAGCAGGACCCTATACTTGCCCTTATTGAACTTCAGATGATTTTTCTCTGCCCAACTCTCCAGCCTGTTGAGGTCCTTCTGAGGGGCTGCACAGCCCTCTGGGGTATCGGCCACTCCATCCAGCTTTCTGTCATCAGCAGAGTTGCTGAGGAGACGTCTCCCCCTTCATCCAATTCATTGATGAACAAGTCAAACTACACTGGACCCACTATGTTCCCTTGTGTGACACCACTAGTGACAGGCCTCCAACTAAACTTTGCCCTGCTGATTACAGTCCTCTGAGCTCTGCCATTCATGCAGTTTCCAATCCACCATCCACTCATCCAGCCAGCACCGCCAGCTAACGCAGTGTGTGTGTCTCCTTTGGTGTTTCCTCTGGAGACTGGCTATTTGGGCATTTCCCACTTAGCTTGTACAATATGCCCTGAATAATGAGTGGTTCCAGTGGAAGACACTGGAGTTTTTTTTTAATGAGGATCTGAAGCATTTGAATTGTTTGTCCAGGAAAATTTTGTAAAAGTGAATGGATATTTAAGTAAGTTTGTCAGTTGACGGAAATCTTGACATTTTATTAGGTTAGGGATTAATTGCTTTTATTCTGAGTAACTGGCTCATCATGGTATTGCTATAGGAACAGTGTCACTTTACAAGTGTGAAAAAAGTTTCAATTCCCATAACAATTATATATTTTTATACACTAGACAGGCAAATATAAAAATATGACTCTAATAAATGCTAATTAATTCTCCTTTGTTCATGTATCCTTTTGCTTATTTTATTTTCTCCCACCCCCAGATCCTGGATATGAACATTTTAAGATAGCAGAAAAATCCCACGGAAATTGGATCAAGCTGTATTTAGAAGGCAATAATTCAGAAATACTCTTAAATCTTGGCAAAAAAGTCCTGAAACAATACTTGGAGGCCCTCAAGACTCTCAGTTCTTCACTAAGCAAACAAGTGGCACAATATGACATGTATTCGATGATAGTGGGGACTGTGATCATTATGGAGGTACGAAAATAGATATTTCTGTAATAAGGTTAAGTGTACAAAAATAAAAGTATCTTGGTTTTAACTATTTAATGTATACACTTACTGGTCTTAAAAAAATTACCAAGTAAGAATTCTGCTTGGATGACGTTAATACTCTTTATAGTAATCTGGCCTTTAAAATAAGAGTGCTTTTGATACAAATTACTAATGTTTTGGTGTAGCTGGTTACAGTGAATATGCAGATCTGCTACAACTTAAATTATGTATTAGTTAACCCTCTATTTTTGAGTAGCTTTACTGCATTAAAAAAAAACCAAAAATCTGGCAAATAAATTCCTACCTGTTCCTCTTTATCTAACATTGAGCATAGCTGCTCAAAACAGGCAATACCTTATATGGCCAATTTTCACAGTTCCAGGAATTGTTCTTGTACTGATAGGTTTAGAGCCCTGAAATAAACAGTTGCTGTGAGGTGCTGGGTTGCCACTTTGTATCTCCTGTAGAAATAAAGATAAGCTATGCCATGTCTGGAATTTTAAGTGGATCTCTCTAACTGGTGTTTTGGGCAAAAGTCAAATGCTAGAAATAGCCCCAAAAGCCTGAAAATAGTGTAATGCTTTGAGAACCGTGCTGAAGGGATTCCACCATGCCTGAATGCTGAACTTCTATGTACCAAAGTTTGCACTGATCTTTTAGATAGCAAGATTGTCAGCTTTTGTAAATACAAGCATTGTTCCTGGGATGCAGGTACCTACTACAAGCTAACTTAGTCCTTGAATGTGTGTGGTGCTGTACAATAGGTAATGCGTGAGCAGCTAGTTAATACCTGAGTTTCCTCTGTCCTGACAGGGCTTAGTGCCTTGTCTCCTATGCACTGCCCTTTGCATACAGAGTATTTCTGAAATGGCTTTCTGGTAGACTCCCTAGTGGGATTTGTCATTCTGCTGATCACTTCACAGGAGTAAGTTCCACAGTGCCCTTGGGTAGATGAGATGGTAGGTTCTCTTCCTGCTCTACAGATGGAGAATCTGAAGGTGGACAAAGTTCAGTGCAAAGCCAAAGTGCTTATATTTCTTTTTTGTTCCTTTGTTTTGGAAACCTGTGCATTCAAGCTGTTGACAGCTGAAGCACTGCCTTATTTTTTCTGTTCGGAAGTGCTTGTAGATGCTTACTGTTTCTAGAAAACAAAACCTAGGTATTAGACTCTATAATCCTTCATCCAAAAAACATGCAGCTATTAATCATGGAAATTTTCACATTTTCGTTGAAAAGTGTGTGCTCAGCATCACTGTAAAACTTGATGCAAAGCAGCTGGGAGGTTGTTGCTTTTTCCAGTGCAATACTCAAGAAACTACCTTGCTTTCCAAAGTCTTTTTGTCTTGATATTTATTTTCCACCTTCACTGATAAATAAAAATTGCGAAATTCACATGTCACTTCAAACTACACCATGCTATAAATGCCAGTTATCCTGTAATTCAGATGAGGAAAGTACCTCTGGGACATGAACTGATAATACTGCATTTGCTCAAAAGACCTAAATTTAGTTTTGTAGATAACTACAGTTTGAGCACTTTCCTACCATGAGTTCTGTCTTTAAGTGCTGTGTTGAAATGTAAGACCTAAGCCAGTTTGATAGTCTGAAGCTGTCTCTTTTCATAACCAATTGAAATATGAAGCAGAATACAAAGAAGCAGCAAATTAGTGCAATACATTTGATATGGTTTTGGTATACTTTAATATATCTTACTGGATTGTGGGAAAAATTGTAGGCAGAGGTCTTCCTAAGTGACAGTGAAAGATTAAAGGTTGACAGTTGTCTGTTTTTATCTTGATTTGTTTTAATCTTGCCCTAGCACAAGCTGATTGAGGTCGGTCTAGCCCTAGCTCCATCTGTTCAGCTTGCAAAGCATTTTAACATGTGGCTGAAGTTTCCTATTTCTTGTAAAGGTTTATACATGAGTAGCAGAAATTTTTGTTGTATTAATCATCTCCACTGCTGCAGTTACCTGAGAGAAACCTTGGAATTCTGCCAGATCTGTGTACAGGTTAGAACAAAGTGAAAGCAAAACCAATAAATCAAATTAAAATGAGAGGTACAAAAAATAAATACTAGCAGAATTCATAAGCTTGAAATTCAGCATACACTTGTGTGATAGTATGAGAACTTCCCCCAGTTTGGGGAGCTGTTTGACTGAGCATGATCTCATATATGTGTATCTCTCATACAGGAGGTAAACTGCCTTTGACAGAGTGTATGTAACTTCAGGCATTTACAAATAATGGATCAAATTTGTTTGCTTAGGAACTATTTTGTTGGGAGTTAAAGCTCTTACAGGGAATAGAGATCGTACATACCATAATTTACCTCAGGTGAGGAGGCAAATGGTAAGGTATTGAACTTGGGAACTTGATTGTCCAAGACCTTGATACCTGTTTTTATTTTTCTTGGAATCTCCCATTTTTACAGTAATTTCTTACTGGGAAAAATCCAACACAGTTCTTCACAGTTTTTTTTTATGGAGTATGTATACTAGCAGAGTGATATGGATGACAACAGCATGATTTTTTGTGTGAATTTAACCCTATCTTTTAAAAGTATAAATTGTCTTTTTTTCCCCTAGGTTCTGCTGCTGCTTTTGCTCAGTGTTCCTAAAGCCCTGAGTAAGCGGGCAGAATTTGAAGTGCCCCTCTCCCCTCCACTATTCTCTCTGCTTTTTTACTTGATGTGTCTGATGCTGTGTGCAGTTCACGTCATTGTATGCACATCAGCAGAAAGTTTGTGCTATTTCTGCAGTATGTCCTGGTTAACAGCAGTTGGAGTGATGATGCTGATTTCTGCACTCATGTGTGGTGTCTTATCTGCTATTGCAAAGATCTTTGAGGATACCCGACTTCCACTGAAGGTAAGATCATGCATTAATTATGGTTCAAAATGTTTAGCTTTTAATGGCATACTTTCAGTTAAAATTTTGTTAAGTTTTCTCTCTGTGTGCTTAAAGAAATTTTTATTTTGTAATGTAATTTGAATGATTTAGAGTTGTAATTGAAATGTGCTGTTTTCACTGTGGCATGATACTGATTGTTGTAATGAAGTTCACAGAAGTGCTTATTTTGACATTACTTGAAGAAATATTCTAAGTATTATAAAATATTTTCCAGTTGACTTTGTGAGATCAGAAACCATTATGCTGTGTACAAATTCTATGTTGTTGCACAGTGTTGTTTCACAATTGCAATTAAAGCAAGATGTATGGTACTTTCAAACAATATGCACTGGTGATGATCTGTCCTTTCCCAAATAAAACAGACATTAATGCTCTCAGAAGAAAATACTTTGCCATTAGCCTTCCTTATATTGGTATTATTAATGTGGTGTTTTAAATAGTTTTGAAAATGCTACAGAAGGATCTAATTTAATCTGTCTTTTATACTTTTTAAGTTTAGGAAATAAAATTTATTACAATCTTCGGAATTCTCAGAAACATTCTCAGTTGTGCAAGTAGTTACTTCTGTGACTTATTTGATGAGTTTTGTTGTTGTGTTGGATAGAATTCAGGTAGTTCCAAGGAAATAGAATTTGCCATGTCTTACCTTCCTTCCATTGTGAAACTTAGTATGCCAAAAGCTGTCAGTCACACCATAAAATCAGCTTCTAACTGCTTTTATTAATTCTCATTAGTCATGTCTTTCTAAGGTCTCTGAAGTTCGATAGCATTAATGCTCATAGTACCCCATTCGATGGTGCAACCTCCGGGCAGTACAGTCCTTTGTTAGTCTGTGTTTCTTAGGATCATTTTTTAAGTGTGTGACAAAATACAGCATGTGCATTGCTTTAATGATATGATGGCATACAACTTTCTGACTAAGAGAAATATTTAGTAACAACTTTTTTTTTTTTTACAAGTCAGAAAATTCACTAGTTTCTAAGTAATGATCAATTTTGCACTTTGTGCAGATATATGCTGTAATTCCTGAGTTTCGGTATATATTTAAATTCTGCCGCTAGTATTTTTACCACTTTATAATTTTTTTCTGTATTTTGTGAGTTTGTGTTATTCTTTCTTGGAAATACTGCCTTTCTGAGAGAACTCTTTAACTAAAAGTAATGCCCTTTTTCTCCTGAAGAGATTTTTTTTCCTTTTTTTCCCTTTCAATTTTCTTCAGTTAAGTGATTAAAAGGGAGATGTTGATAGACCATCATTCTTATGTTTATATTCATTGTTCACGTAAGACTTCTATGTGTCTGGTCATTTAGGTAGACTGAAATACAGGAACAAGTCAGCTACAAATCTCTGCTTTCTGAAATCAGAGAAAGAAATGTCATCTTAAGTATAGCTGCTAACAGAATAGTCTTTATAAGTCACAGTTTGGTTTTGGTACACTGAAGTTTTTGTGTCAAAGTAATAATGTTTTTCTGCCAAAGCTAGTGATGCTTGTGTGGGTCTTTTTTGAAATCAAATGAAAAAAGAGGGTAAAATTCATCAACATGAATGGAGAAATCTTCTGAATGAGATGTCTAGTTTTACAGTTTAACACAGTTGGTACATAGGGACGTGTTGTTTTTTAAATGGACTCAGTTCACTTCTGCCATTTCTGATTTGCTCTGCTTAAGGCATTTATTAGCTTTCTGTATTTTATTGTAAATGAGGTAGAAATTGTTCTTAGAAAAAAGAAAAAGAGTATAGCCTTGAAATAGTTCATGCTCCAGTGTATTCTGTAGAAACCTCACATTTACTTGCTGTGCAATGACAAACACAACTAAGAAAAATAAGTGCATTTTCCATCTTTTTACCAATTTTTCTAATTTTAGTAAACAATGGGAATCTAAATATGATGACTTTCTTGATCTGTATAAAATTTACAGTCATTCCATTTCAATGACATTTCAATGCAATGACAAGAGATGATATGTTTCTTCTCCAGGTGGATAGTCTCAAAGAATCACAGAACTGTAAAATGGTCTGGGTTGGAAGGGACCTGAAAGGTCATCCAGTTCCAAACGTTTTGTATGATCAGGGTCACCTTTCACTAGACCAGGTTGCTCAGAGCCCCTTCAGCCTGGCGCTGAACACTTCCAGGGATGTGGCATCCACAGCTTCTCTGGGCAGCCTGTGCCAGTGCCTCATCACCCTTACCTGAAACAGATCATCTTCTGCAAGTTGATAATAAAGAGATGAGGAGGTTTTCAGCAATGTTTTCCATGTTTGTGTGTGTCTTTGTTTTTTTTCAAGGCTGGGGCAGATACAAATAAAAAAATACTCAATTCTCTATCCCAGATCCATCTGTGTTCACATTCCTATCTGAGATATAAATGTGAGAAGGTTAAATATGTCTTAGGAAGGGTAGCTAGTAATAATTCTCTTTGAGACAGACATGACTTTGTATTCAGACTTGTAGAAATACATTTGCATCCTCCTTCAGTCCCATTCCATAGGTGACTGCATTGCTGGGTGGTCATTTCATCTCATCAAAGTCAGATAGGCTTTGCTGTCTCTGTTCAAGTTCCAAAGGAAACTTGAAATATTTAGGATGTTTAGTTAGTATGTACCTTGATTCCAGACATGGATAAAAGCAGTGACCTGGTTTTGATTAACATTTTTACCAGTCTCAAGGCTATTGTAGAATGATATTGTGGGAGGTCTTTGTGGGTCACTGCTTATACAAATATAGAGTCTGGAGAAGGTGAAAGGAGCTGTGTATAATCTGGTGCTTCTTGCAGTGTGGATGTGTTTTAAACATTCACCTCCGTCTTTCATCCCCTTTTCTCATAGAATGCCTAGACTTTGGGGGAGAAACTGGTTGTCTTTTATGCTGTATATTGATCCTGAGGGGCTTTCTGTGTGAGTCAGGAGTACCACTTGTGCTGAAGTGTCTCTAAACCCTAGCATGTCTGACCTGTGCAAATCTCTATATGGGGTCCACTTCTGAAAGAGCTGTGAAGCCCTGATCTTCTGGTGGCAAGAGCAGAATCCTGAATCATGGTCTTGCTGGTTAAAAAAAGCTGAAAAGCCTTTTGTAAGCTCAAGCTATACGATAAAATGCAGGTATTTTAGAAGTAATTAAGATAAGTTCTCCTGTTAATGGCTTCGGTGCTTTTTTCCTTCAAATTGTTTCTGTTCACATCTAAAGATTTCTCTGAAGTGCTTCTCATTTGTAATGCTTTTTTCCCCACTGTGGCTGAATATAGAAACTGATTACCAAGTTCATGAATCTTCTGAAGACCAGTGCAGTCAGTGTTAGCATCTGCTTCCTGACTGTTATTTATAGATTCTGATTGCTGTGTTTCTAGCAGCACCAGTCCTTTCTTTTAATGATACTTAAAAGCTTTAAATATTTCTGCAGTCCATTATGAATTCCAGAAAATCATCAAAAATTTTAACTTCTTGTTCAGAGCCTCACTGTAATTGCTTGTTAGTTGACTTTAGTATGGTATTTATTACTGCTAGTGTTTTTATTCTCCATTTCTGATAGAAATAACAACTAATAGTTTTTTTTGAAACTAGAACACCAAAGTTAAAGCTTGTCAAACGCAGTTTTTGAGAAAATTCATTATGCAGAATTACAGTATGTTTTTAAAGTACCCTGTTCATCTTACAATGTTTTTGTGTTTCCTTCTCTGTGTGATAGTCTTGCTGAATTGTACAATGATACATTTTTATGCAACTACACCTAAAATTTTTTTGTCATTTTTTGACTTGGGGAAGAAGAAGGGTGATTGGGTGGTGTCTTTATCAGATAGCTTTCAAAAATGATCCCAAACTGCTCTGAAAATGCAGAAGCAAGTATTGTCTGTAGTACCTTGCCATGGGAAAGTTACCATCATGGGAAATCAAGACTGGGTTCAAGGAGCTCAAGTATCAGAAGGGAACAGAATGATAAGTGGTTAAATTGTGAGTGATGGTGAGCATGAAAAGTAAAATATTTCTTATCTGAAAAGTGATTGCAGAATTCCGAGGTATTAACTGTGGATGGTTAACCACACAGAAGCTAGATAACTGTAATTTGCAGAATAACAACTCGACAGCCAAAGAGGTTTTAGAGAGGTACATTTATTCAGCGCTGGGTGCACGGGGGATACCTCCTCCTAAGTTGTGCATACCTGTCTGCGTTCACAGGCTTGTTTATATGCAATTACAGTGTACATATTCATTATTTCTCTATACATATGCATTATTTTCTTAGAAAAAGGCAGGCTTATTCTAATCAGTTCACAGAAATAATTTCCATTTTTTCGGCCCTGAGCTCCTCCTGTCTGAGTTTGCACAGTGATTTCTAGTGGTCTTGGGCAGAGGTCTTTGGGGGTCTTGAGGATGAAGATCGTAGGTCTTCCTCATTATGCCCTTTTCAACTTGGCTCAGAAAGCAGCTATAACCAGTTCTCTTGACAGCTCAAACTGGTCCAATTGACGAATTTCTGTAGTTATCTTTCCCTTATGACACATTTCTTGATTTATCTTAGTTCCATATGGTATCTATCCTATTATAGTTCTCTACAGAAACTACTAGGCCAATTAGGATTGGCCTTGGCTCTCTCTCCCCCACTGTGTGCCGGCTATTTTCATGTCCAAATGATTTAAAACAACCACCAAACATACTTTATAAAGGATAAATCCCCTTATCAACTGGAGTTGGACTCAGAAAATAGACTACAGGAGGTTTTATTTAAAAGGGAAGAAGTTTCAAAACTTACTGGTCAGAGATTCACATATTCTTTATGTAGTGGCACTTGTGCAAGCTAACAAAATACCTTCAAGGATAGGGCAAAGAGGTCAGTTTCTGTATCACTTAATTACTAATGCTCATACATCAACTGTTAAAGCTGCTTTGGTTTGGGAGATGATATGCTTAGATTTGAAGCTTTGGATCTGTAAATTTCTGCCCAACAGAGTCTGTATAAGGTTTGTTTACCAGCATATCAGTGAGAGTCATATGGATCTTTCAGTATCCAGAATGTCTTCTTGGGTTCCTGAGGGTTCAGCAGCTAGAAAGACAGAGCTGTGAATATCAGAGTAAGACCTACGTTTCTATGCCTTTAAACTAAATCTAAAAACTAAGTACAATATAAGTATTCTAAGGTCATATAGTATTTACCACTGTACTCATGACATTCCTAATAAAACACAGTTCATATATAAGGGATTGCCAGTCAATTTAGAAAACATTGATGGAGATATTTTCAGAATTTCTTAGATTATCAAAGCTCAGGAGACTACAATTTGCATCATAGTTTTTCATTTTGTGTAGTGACTTAACTCTGATCTGAAATGTGGTTTATCAATAAATGTCATTGGATTTTAATTCTTTGATGTAAATGTAACAGTAATTTTTTTTCTCTTTTCACTGGAGTTGTAAGAGACAAGCAGGCAAGAAATACATATTTTGTCCCTGGGATGTTTCACAGTAATGCTGTCTTTTTCATGAGGTTTTTATATATTCCCCATTGATAATGCGTCACTTCTTCAGCTGCTGACAGCAACCACATAAAAGAGACCAATCCTTGTATAGATTTTATGTCTTCTAAGGAAGACGAATTATATCAAAGACTTATTCATTGTCATTTATTGAGGATCTCAGATTCCTTTGTCTCTGCAAGCAGATGGTAGTTACATGCTCATTATTTAGTTAGCCAAGATCTTTAAGGTCAGGATGATGGAATTATTGGAATTTAAACATTCTGTAATTCAGTCATGTACTGTTCTTGTCTCAGCTTTGTGAATTTCATGCTCTTTGGTCTTTGCACAGACTACCTTTTCTTTTTATTCTGAATAGCAGCTTACGGTATTTGCTTTTCAGAATAGAGTACTAAACAAATCAAGAGTGGTCTTTAGAGCATCAAAGAAATTTCAAATGCTAGTAAATTTGTGTACCCTGGGCATTTATTCAACTTATTAGTATCTTCCTCCCCATTATTGTTGTGTGTAGCTGCATAGGGACTTTCTTTTGTTTGTTTTTTTGGGGGTTTTTTGGTGTGTTTTTTTTTTTTTTTAAGTGAAGTGACTTTGTTCTAATGTATTCTTTAACAACACAAGACATGAAGGGAATGTGAATAGGTGATAACTGTAACTATACCTCCGGCATTCTTTCACACTCATCTCATAAAACTTTGATTTTGCAGAAGTTGTTTTCCCCAAAGCAAAATTCCAGATAGTGTTAGCTGGCTTCTTGCATCAAGTGTGTTTGTTGCCCTCTCCATGTTACATGGTCTTGCTTATTAAATAAAAGTAGATATGGTGCTGTCAGTAAGTCATAAACACAAGTGAGCATCTAAGATACTCAGAGATACTTGTATTGTTTACACCTGCTTTCTTGTTACCTTCTCCAAGATTAGTGAGTTTTGGTGTTCTTCAAACACATGATTTAAACAGTTCCGGAATTGTTGTACACTGTGCATTTTTTATTGAGAATATTTTTGCCGTGAAATTTATGAATATTCATAATGTTTTTTTCAAAGTTTGTTTGTAGGTCAAATGTAGGAGGATGATGTGGTTGAAATATGCAGTTAAAGGAATGAATGTGACAGGTTCAGAGATCTTTGTTCTGACGTAAAAATGGCATGCAGTAGTTTTGATTTGGCTTTTAAATTGTTTTTCAGGTGCTTAAAATACCACTTTAAGATATATTCTGTTATATTCACTAATAGAGCAAAAATTGGGAAAATAAAATGGTAATGGATGATTTTTGGCTATGTTTTTCTGAAAATACTTCACAAGTATGTAACCCTATTTGTTAAGGTATGTTAGGAAGCTTCTGCTGGCTCTGGTGTCCTCCAGGGCTGCCATGTTTGTCTTGCCTTGCTGTTGGAGCCCAGCTGTCCATTCCCATTGTAGGTCCTTGTCCCCACCTGTGACTCTGATTTAGAGAGTAGATTAAACGGAGGTGTCTCCAGGCAGTAGCCCTATGATCTCTCATCTGCAGGTGTACGCTCCAGTTACTGATGCAGGCCTGCAAGCTCAGTGATCCATAGTCACTTTTCTTATTGCTGACACCCTGACCTGTCTTGTGTGTACTCTGATGTCTTCAGCTGCTGGCACCTGGGGCTCACAGTCATGATGGCCAGTGGTCTCCACTGCAGTCTTTCTGGCATATGGACTGTCACATGCTGCAGTTGCTGGTACTACAGATGTGTGAGTCAAATGACCTGTGATTCCACTCCAGCTGCTGGCATTTACTTTTACTTGCTCGGGTCTCAAGTTGCTAACATGCAGGCTTGTCCCTAGCTATTTGCAATGGCATCTTGTAGCACTCCCCAGAAAGATAGGAGAGGATTTAATAAACAGGATAGACCGCAGTGACCAGGCACAGGGGTCAGTCAGAAAAGTTCGCTGGCTGGCTCCTGCTTATATGCAGCTGGCTCCTTTAGCCTTTTTCCTCTCACTTTGCTCCCTGTTTCCATCCTATTCTTCGTCACCCCCTCTTCCTGATGTTTGACACCTTCCTGAAGCGTTGCTTAACAAGTTGATGTAGATACACAGCCACCATCAGGTACCCATAATACCTGGGTTATGTCACTCACTCCTTCTGTTATAAAGTCCACACTGATGCTCTTCAAAGCTATGCCTATGACTTCTTACTGGCCTGTCAGTTAATGGCTGAAGAGTTTTGGTCATCTTTATGGTCTTCCTTAGTGCTTACTTATCATGTTTGTGTCTCTATGTGGTCTTCTTATGGCTTTCCTTGTGTGCTGAAATGGCACTTTATCTGATAACATCATTGAACTGGGTGCTCTCAACTTCCACATGCCCTTATGCTCTCTTTTTAGCCCTGTCATGGAGGGTAGTGATGATGAGGCAATTCCAATTAGCTGCTGAGAACAGGAAGTTGAACTAACAGAGGCATTAGATGAAAAATATTGTGGTTTTAGATAGGCACAGTGTGTGAAGTAAATAATAAATCAGTAAGGTTTAAAATAGATGTTACGATGAAAGACACACTTTGAGCTGAGCAAGGTTAAGGAGTGCCATCAGACAGTAACTTACTAATTTGGGTAGTGAAGGCTGTCACTGTATTGAGTTGAGAGTATCACAGATTTAAACTATGAGAAAATTACCTCTTATCTATCTCTCAAATTTGATTTCTGCAGGATTTCTACTTCTACAAATGTGCAACGGGGAGTGAAGTTGCTTAGAACCTTCTGTCACAGGGTGGTAGAGGAATCTGTCCTGTTGAGATAATTAGTCATAGAAAAGTTTTATGCCTTAAACAGAATGCAATTTTAAAAATTACTGTGTTGAAATGCTAGCTAGATATGCTGCACTGAAATAATTATAAGTTTTTGATATTTGTTAAGATAGCAATAACTTGTCTCACTATTTAGTTTTCTTAGAGGAAATTGCTGTAAGCTCACTATGAATATGAAGTAAAATTTTTATATCCTTTCACCACTCCTGTGTGTTTTTGTCTTTTTTTTTGCAGAATTCAGTTGTGTCCAGCTCTAGCTGGTCAGAAATAGATGTGCTGATTCTGGCTGGAACAATTGGCCATGTTTTGAGTTTGGGGGCAAGCAGTTTTATCGAAGAGGAACATCAAACCTGGTATTTTCTTATCAATACGCTTTGTTTGGTGCTGTGTCAGGAACAATGTAGAAATAATTTTCTCCTAAAAGAATGTAACCATCAACATAGTGCCAATGTGAAAAATTTTGATAGTCTCGGGGAAACCTCTGAAAGCAAGAATATTGACATTCCAGCAGCAGATAGTTCAAAACTGGGCAAGGCCACCTCTTCATCTGAGTTCATAAAAGGATCAGAGAAGTGGATAAGCTTAGCAACTCCCTGGATCATCCTTATTTGCTGTCGGCTGCTTCGATCCTTGAATCAGACAGGTGTCCAGTGGGCTCATCGTCCAGACTTTGGACATTGGTTGACAAGGTGGGTATCTGATTTATTGTCAAACTTTCTGCCTTATTTGAGAATTATTGCACACTTCATTTGGTGAAATACATACATATTTCTATACAGTCTATGGTTAGAAAATGCTGCAAACATACAAAGCAGACAAACAGTGAAGTAACAAGGAATTTTTCACTGCTATTTCTTGCGGTAGTAATTTCTTCTGTACTATCAGTAGTTTATAATCTCTTCCCTGTGCCATGACTTATCCAATTAATGTCAATTATACACGATAGGTTTATAAGAAGCAAAAAATAAATATTTTTCATATGTAAGTCAACAGTGTCTGGTTTGAGGAATTAAAAATTGCTTAATAGAATTAAACCCTTGAAATTAAATCAGGAAGGTTCTGCATAATTCCACACTTTATGAAGTCACAGGATAAGGTGCCACACATAGAACTTTTACTTGTCTGTCACAAGCTTTTAATGGGAGGGCGGAAAACTGAAGGAATTTTTTGAATGTAGTATTGATAAAGAATAAGAGGAATTTTTTATAACTTGAAGTACACCAGGGAAGAGCTTCTGCTTTTTCTAATACCTTTTAGTATTTTGCAGAACTACAGTCATTATTCAGTGATAAAAAGTACGTGATATTTGAACTGTCTTCTGTACTTCAGTTGATGGATGGAGAAGTGATACCTTGTGACTGACTAGTCAAGGTTTTGCAGGCAGCGGATGAAGAGGCTGTGCTGTGTAAGATAAATAGATTTCTTGCCAGTTTCTTAACACACATGGGTAAAATGTTATTCATCATTCATTAAAAATGACATGAGCAAATGGACTAATATGATACTTGTTATTTATTGGCAACCTCACAGATGAAATTTTAATTGCTGTGACAGGTGTGAGTGCTGAAAGACATGAGTTAGGAGGGCATTTATGGCATTATATCAGTTGTCCTGTGCCAGAGCTTTCACCATATGTTTGTGCTTTAGAGATCAGGTGAGGGATTGAGGAAAGAATATTGTAGTTCCTGCATCAAGGCCACATGATAGATGGCTCTTCATTATGAGCTAAGCCAATGTGTGAGCAGGATGAGGCATGATTTGGTGTGATTGTGAGGATTTTTACAATTAATCCTGAGCATCTGACGAAGATTTATGTGTCCAAAGCCATCCTGAGCCAGATGTTTTCTTCAGACTGTCATCCCTTTTCTTTGGAATGTTCTGATGCCACAAATGCATGAAACAAGGACATGATACTCTTGCAGCTGAAAAATTGTGTTTGTTTCGGATATATGCTTTTACTTATGTGGTCCCCCAGGAGTCTTTACTGACTCTTGCAAATGTTATCAACTTCTAAAAATTCTGTATGCATATTTGGACTTAAATTCTAAAGATCGTGCTTCAGTTTGATGTGCTCCTACCTCTGATTTCGTGGTGCTTGGTATGCCTATAGAGCAGCAAAACCTACTACAGCCTTGGGCTGTGGGATCTCAGGGAGATAGCACAGGCAGAGCCTAGTCTGTAGATAGAGCAAGTGCTTGTAGGGTTTCCTGATTTATGACAAAAGCTGGGAAAATCTGTATGCTCAGTTCTAACACTACTGGCTGTCAGGAGCTTCCAAGTGACCAACTTGAGTAGACCCAAGACTTTTTAGCGCTGTTCTGACTTAATCTGGGGTTTTTTGTTGTTGAGGAAGGAGTGGGGGAAAGGGAGGAGGCTATTTTTGTGTTTTATTTTTCTCTTGATAAATTGGAATTGATGTGAATTTGAATGCGTCCATATCTTTTTCCGTACTGAGTAACCCATAACTGCACCCAGGGTTGAACATCAGGGGAAGAAATATCCTTCCTCAGTCTTTTGGTTATGTTTTTCATGATGTATCTCCCAATGCTGTTGGTTGTCCTTGCTGCAAGGACACATTGTGGGCTGATTATGAAGTCGGGGTCCACCAGGGCACTCAAAGCCATCTCTGAAAAGATGGTCAACCCGTGGTCTGTCCTGATATGTGTAGCTACTTGTTCCAAGGTGCAGAACATTCCTCTTGCCCTTATTGAATGTCATAAGATCCCCTATCTCCAGCGTGTTGAGGGGCCTTTGAGTGTCAGCAGACCGACCTACTATATCAGCCACTCCTGTCAGTTCTGTGTTGTGTGCAGACTGATTGAGGGGGCAGTCTGCCCCATTGCCAGGTCATTAATGAAGTAATTAAACAGTATTGGCCCCAGGGTGAAGTCCTGAGGTTGACAGCTAGTGGCTGGCCTTCAGGTGGATTTTGTGCTTCTGATGGCAGCCCTGTGAATCCAGCATTTGAGTAGTTTTCAGTCCACCTTAACTGTCCCCTTTTCCTAGCCTGGGCCACAAGTTTTGTGTGGGGATGTTATGGGAGCTGGGGTTAAAAGCCTTGTTAAAGCACAGATAAACAGCAATGCCTGCTTTATGCTCTTCCACTGAGCTTGTCATCTCATCACAAAAGTCTATCAGGTTGATTAAGTATTCTTCAGAAAGCCATCACAACCCTATTAAAGCTGTCTGTTGCCCCCTTCAGTAAGGCTGATGTACAGCAGCTTGAGATCAAAAAACCAAAAACTTCAGAATTTTACTGGTGAATTGCGCCCTGTGTTCTCTATCAAATTACAGCTTCACATTGTGTATATTTGCCTGGGTCTTGAAGCAAGTATAAGAGAAAAGGTTCTACAGCTATAGTCTTATCGTTCTACAGCTATTACCCTAGTCTAATTGATTTGCTATAATAGTATATTACAGGAGCTCTTGCTATACAAAGCAAGGTACTTGCTCTCTGCTCTTCCCCTCACTGGCCCTGTGTTTTACCTGTTCCTGTGCCAGTATGGTAAACTAAGTAATTGAATAGATGTGGCTGGAAAAATAACTCAAGACAGCATGAGAAACACTTGGCCTTCAGTTGGATCATATCGCACTCTGATTTACCATCATGCTTCGCAGGCAAGTGGGCTGGTTAGTAACAGAAATGTAGGAAGGGAAAAGTGTGCAGGTCAGCACTGCTGGTGTTGAAATTACTGTAGAAACAAAATGGGGAAGTATCTGCATCTTTTGAAGTGCTGCAGACTTTAACAGTTTTTTCTTTCTGCCATTGTCAAACATTCCTTACAAAAACCCACATGCCTTTCAAATCAGATTGAGAAAGAAGAGGCACAAACTTGTATTTTGGGGGGGTTTAAAAAAGCTGTGCAAGAGTCCAGAGTGCTGTGGCAGGCTAAGAGGATATGATTAGGGCCGTTGCAGTTCTGCCTTCTCCCTTTCACTGATGTAAGTACTTCTGCTGTATGTAGGGAGCAGGTGAAAGAACAGAGCTCTGGCAGCCCTAGCGCAGACTGACTTGGTCTGCTATGTAGCTACATCCTGACTTCAACAATGGAGCAGTTTTTAGCCTAACAGGAGAATATAATACATATCACCATCCTGACATATACTTCAGTTACATTATAGTGTTAAAATATTAGCAGTGTTTGAAATACACGGTTTTTGGACTTGAGAGATGGGATGTAGTTGAGTTCTTGAGTCTGTCATGGTTCACTGGACGAGCTTCAGAAAGATCAGCGATGCAACTAAATTTTTACACACGCTGGGGTTTGTTAAGTGTCTGTGAATTCCTATTTGGCAAGAATGCTTGCATTTTCTTTGGTTGGAGGTTTTAACATCTTCATTTCTTCTCCTTCACAAGAGGACAGGGTAATAGAGATGTCTGTTTCCCTAGTGTTTTGATCAAGATTGAGATGGTGTGTTTTCCTTAACAGCATGAATGAGAAGTGGCTGATAATCTGAGTTGCATAAAGAACTTGTTCCTTTTCCCAAAACACATTGTTAGTCTACAAAGATGATTATTTTATTTTTAGTATGAGTTTAGTTTGCATAGCAATGTCTTAATAACATGCTTTTTACTAGTAACTGTTTAGACCGTTACTTATGTGTACACTTGTTAGTTTGAGTTAAACCTACTCAGGCTTTTTGTAGCCAGCTTTCTCTAAAATAAACTAATGAACAAACTGTTCTCTTTTTTTTATTCCCCTGTATTGATCTGTTAGACTTCTGTGCTCAGACTAATATTTTGCTTATCTGGACAGTGCTAAAGGGCCTCAGCATTTGAGACAGAGAGTCTGTTGTCTGTATTTGTCCATAGGAAAACATAAGTACCAAAACACAGAAAATCAACCTACCTATAGTGTGTTGAGTTTGGCAATTAGGATGCATTTAACAGTGCTGAAATAAGGAAAATGTTCTTGTTAATTTGTGTACAGACTCTGTGAAGTCTTTTACAAAAAGGAAAAAATACTTCAAGGGGAAAAAGAGCAAAAGAAAATCCAACCATAGATGAGGTGGAAGAGAACATGTAATGTAGATCTGACTTAAGTCAGGTTTTCTTTTTAATTAGCTGGTATTCAGTTAGCTTATTTAGCTGTTAATCTTGGTCAGAACCCGTACATGAAAGGTGTCAGAGCTGCTACATGGCAGCATCAACTTGAAGAGAAGTGGCCAGAATTATCAGCATGGGAAGATGGTAATACTTTCTTCTAGTACTGCGCTTAACCATCTCCAAATTCCCCTGCCCCAAAGCTAGCATACCTTGTGACTTCTGTGTATTCGGTTGTACATAGTAAAATGAAAGTCAACAATTAAAAAAGGCCTTATCCACTTAAACTATTAGTCATGCACATTTATAATTCCTTTTACTCATATTTGCAGTAGTGAGGTGAGGTCAAAGCAGTGGAAGGAAATTTCTTCAACCTTCATTCTGTTATGAGAAGTATGTGTGTAGACCACAAGCAAGTGCTCTTTTTACCTTCCTCCCCACCAGGTTTTCTCTCAGGAAGCTATTGGTTCTCCACTTTCAATTTTGTGGTTTGGGCAAAACCCAGTACATTGCAGCTAAGATCAGAGTACCATGTTTATGCTTGTATTTCTGAGTAGACTATCAAAATCATTTAGAACTTTGCTAAATGACTGGAGTCTGTTGAACAACTACCATCCCCTTCCAAAATGCCTGCTAATTACATGTGTTTTTAGCTGACTAACTGGAGGAACCTTGGCTAGAAAACCTTGAAACTGTAGGTGATTTACTCTGACCTGACTTCACTTGCTATAAATCCTTTTCTTGTTTCTTCAGTAAACACTATGAAACACTGGGGTTAGGTTTCTTAAGAGCAAATTTGTATGGTTCAGAAAATTCCCCAAGGAAATCACAGAGAACTGTTACCAGAAAACCTGTAGGGAGTTGTATATAACCCCTGTGCTAGCAGTTAAGAATGCATAGTCATGTGACTGTTGTGCTTCTGACTTTGAACATACCGTTGCTGTGCCTCCATTTTTGGGGAGGAAAGGGGGATTTCAGAGTATGATTTCAGATGTTCACTGTAAGAATTGCAGCTGTTAGTTGGTTTTTGGCTTGATACAGCAATAGCAGTTAACTTCTTACAGATAAGAATGGGTTTTTTAACTTTTATGAGTTGCTATATTAGATTTGTCTGCAGAAGTCTTTTAACAGAAGTGTATTGAGTTTTTTAGATAAAGAGACAAAGATGGTAATGTGCTGTTATTCCTGATTTGTCTTGCTCTCGTACAATGAATAGCCAAGGAGAATACAACCTGAAAACTTAAGATTTTCTACAAATGTTCATTTGAAAGCTGCGGTGGCTACTAAATTAGCTCATTATGTGTTGATTGTAAGACATGGTTCTTGCACTATCTTCATGGATTGCTGCAGGAATACATTCACTACTTCTGCCGACTCCTTATGTGGAGAAAGAAGAATTGTGAGGAGAAATAACAATACTACATTTTCCTCTCGTAGTGTTCTAGATCTTATTCCTCTCACTTTTCTCCACTGTTTTGAAGAGAACAGTGCATTTCTTGGGAGTCTTGTTAAATTCTATGAACTACTTGAGTGGGTCCTGCATGGAGGACTAGCAGGATAATTTTTCTGCCCTGTAACCTTTCCTGTGTGACCTTTCAAGCACAATAGCTGAAACTGCTGTTGGTCAAACCCCTGATAAACCATGTACTAGGGAATAGGAAAGTAAACCTCTTCAAACTACAGTAATTTTTATTAAATTAGAGATAAAACTATGGTTTCATAAGTACAATTGAATTTAATACAGATTACAGCCCAGGCTTGCTGTTAGTTTCCTGAAGTTAGTCATCTTTTATATTGACATTTTGAATTCTGGAAGACAGCCCTTGGCTCTTGCACTCTACATGATGTTCTTAACAGAAGATAAATCTAACAAAATTAATGAATTTGTCATTTGGGATGCTGGGAATAGCTGCAGTAGACATGGGCTGGCAATTCTTGGACTACAGTGGGCTTTCTGGAAGTAGTAGGTACTTTTGGTGGGGTTGGGTGCAGATCTTTGCATTACCCCATTACATTTTGCAGTGCTAATTCATACTAGTGAAGATTTAACTACATAACATTGGCACCATGCTCAGTGAAATGCCCTTGATTTTAGAATGAGTGTTACCTATCTAGAATGCAGAGGAACAAACGAACTGTACCTGTCATTCTCTGTCAATTATGCAAATTTTGTGTCTTTATTGCTTGTCTGTATTGACACAGTACAAGGTGCTATAGTTCCGTAAGGGAATCATATTGTGCTAGTGAGTTTGTGAATGTGTGTTTTGAACTACGTAAGTGTATCTCTGGTCATTCTAGGTAGGTAGTGTGTTCTGTGTCTAAAATTAAACAACTCAAATACATGTGCAGTAATTTCAAAAGAGAGTAGTTCTAATCCTGTAGTGCAAAAATTATTTCTGTTGTGCTAGAAAGTGAAATGCTGTAGTATAAGCAAAATACAGTTTCAAAATGTATGTAACAAAACCCTAGTTTAAAAGCATTAGACGCTTTCCCTGATGCATTATGCAGCTCAGTTTTTATATAATTGGCAGAGAAACTAGCGTATGGTGGAACACAATAATTATACTTCAAAATATGCATGCTTGAATAGAAAACCTTATTAATAAAACTGCTTTTCTAAAGGTTGTAAAATATTTTACCATACCTCTTGGCAAGTTCATAACAGATATCAATGCAGTGATTAATTTCATGCTGCCTTAATTAGTACAGTTTATTAATTGATTAATACAGTACTGTAGCTAAGGCTCTATCAAATGTTTTTTTGCAATAATGTCTGTTTTCAGAATTTTTATGTTTGTTTGTTTTTTTCCAGCTCTGAACATAAACCTGAACTCTCCTTCTTGGCTGCGATCTCCCTGCTTATGATCTTCTTTCTGGTTCAAAGAAGATGCTCCCTGGTTTCAAAAATTGCTATGGCACTTGGGCTTGTGGGAGTCTACAGTTACCGGGCAGCAGTTGGAAATGTGGTATTTCCATGGCAACATGGTGGCAAAGATATTTCAAAGTAAGTTAATCAGCAGATATGTACCTCTGTTTCTAGTGAGGTGTTAACACTGGATATCAGGGGATGAGGTAGAGCGGACATTATGTCTAGGTTGGAATTACATTCTTATGAATAGAACTCTAGTTTGTAGTAGGTGACCAGTATTCATTTTTTGTGGTGTGTGCTTAATTTTAAGCCCCAAGAAGTGTCTTTTGACTGTGACAGAACAGAAGCCAGTCAGATAAGAACTAGTATGAGGAAAATCCAGTAGTCATACCCTTTATTTTTGCTGCAAAGATACTCCAAATGCACCATCTCATGTTGGATGGACTTGCCACATTTAGCAGCGCATATGCCAAGCTCCTTTAGCTACTTCTTAGTTTCAGAAGTGCTTAGGCAGTAGTTCAGAGAGCTGCTTTTCCATACCTTGGTTTTGCAGTTGAGTTTTCTGTATGGCCTTCCAAGATGTAACCACATCCTTCTCGAGGTCTTACCTGTGCAGTATAGTGCATACCAAGGTTTTTTAGGCTGATACTAAATTTCTTAGAGAACTAGTGTGTAACTGTAAGGAAGCTATTAACTCTTTCTCCAATGACTGCTTTTGGAATGTAGCTAAATGACTTTAGTTTTCTTATCGTACTTTTCACTATGGGGTTGTACCTGGCTCTGCAGCCTCAAGTTTTGCCAAACGTCCGAGAGCTGTGGAAAACTTAGAGTCAGAGCAGTAGATGAGGAGTAAGAGATTATGGAAGAGAAGTTGTTGCAACCATTGTCTTCTGGATGTAATAAACTTTCTCTTGCACTCATTTTGAATTTTACATGGCTTTTAAATGGCTTCTGTTGGAGCTTCCTAGTCACAGGCCAGAGATTCACCAGATGTGCAGAGATGTAAAAAGACCTGCAGAGTTAAGGTTTTAGGACATACAGAAAATCATGTTTGCTAACATGGCATGGTTAGTAACAAATATTTGTATGTATGTGTATCTGGATGTATTTATGTACATTCCGTATCTCCAAATATTGAAGATAATTCTAGTTGTGTGCTAGTATTAACATTGTTAGTTATGCTGCCTGAGAAAGTAATGGTAATCTTTACATAGTCTGTGGGATTTGGATCTATGTTTGAAACATGCTTGAATTTTGGGTGTGATCTCTAATTTTGCTTTGTGTTTGAGTAAATGCTGTCCTTGCAATAAGAATTAAAATACTGTGGTGTGGGGCAAAACATCAAATACGTCAATTGAGCCACAAATAAAATGTGATTAGAGAAATAGGAGTACTTAAATATTGATTTTAAATATTTATTTGAAACTTGCTCATTCTATAGTCAGCATATTGATCTCAATTATAATAAGATACAGGCTTTTTGTATTATTTCACTATAAAATGAATAGCACACAGGGTGATTTTCTTAAATTATGTCAGAACTTTATATACCCCCAGCTGAATCTTCCCTTGGCACACTGTGGCACATGGGTCCCATCTGAAGAGAGGTTCTGCCTCCTTCCCATACCATGATGCCTTTCTTTTTGTGTAAAAACAAAACAGCAAACAATCAAAACAAGCCCATGTGCCTACTCCTGCCAGGTCAGAACATTTACTCTGTCATAGTTCCTACTGGCTCACAACACAGGCAGGCATAGTGGTTCCAGTGTGGTCCCTTGGCAGCCACCACTTGTGCTAACATCTGGGCTTCTCAGGTGTAAAGTACAAGGCCTGATAGAGAGACATAGTTTGGCCAAGTTTACTAACTCTTCAGACATTATCTTCAGCAAGGCTCCCAATACAGCATGTCAAAAAAGGATGGTACCCACAATTTAGTAGATTCAGATGATAGGTGTTGTAGTGGTGCTAGCTTATCATTATTAGATTCCTGATGTGATACATTTGGTAAAAGCCTACTTAAAATGCCACCAGGAGTAAAACTAGGACTTTTAGATGAGTCTAGAGGTATCTTTAGTGTATTCATGATCTGGAATAGCTCCAGATGCAGGTGCAAAGTTAAGGTCAGAAGAAGCTGTGGGCAGCCAATGCGTTTTTCATGTATAATGTATTCTTCTGTTAGATGGAGAATCTTTGCTGTCCAATGTTCCCTCTCTGTATGCTTTACTGCAGATTTTCTGTGAATATGACAACTGCGGGGAGGTGGATGAGGGAGAAGAGGCAAATTGTGCTATATTTTCTGGGCTTACACTAAGATAACCTCTGAGTTAAAAAATGCAAAGAAGTAATTTGGCCTTCCGTTTTTCTCAGAGTTATTTTTAAGAATTATGGTTTGTGTAGTCAAAAAGATGAGTATATACTGTACTAACACAAAATAATAGTAGTGCGTTTTCTGAGAAATACTTTTTTAATTTGAATTTACATCAGCTAGTTAGTTTCAGTTTTCACTTAACTCATTTAGTAGACAAACCCAAAGCTAGTTCCTAAAGTTTTACTTAGAAGTTTTATAAATACATTTGATATAATTGTTACCACAAAATATTCAGTTACCAGCAACGCGGAAAAAAACCACTGAATTTCACATTAGTCAAAACCAAAGAAATTCTCTAAACCTCACTGGTTTTTACCTTTTGTTTTTTTTCCCCCACCCTAAAGGAAAAAACCAATGGGCCTTGCAGGGTTTTTACACAGGGTTGCTGTTTAAGGGAATAAAATAGTAAAGGCCTTTTGTGTAGGCCATTAGATATAAATTTGAACCTTTAAAAGCTAAAACACAGAACAGTGTGTTGTATTCAGGTTTAGGAAGGCTACATCAGTGTTATGTGGTAGGTTTGCCTTTTTTCTTCATTCTGTGTGTGCTGAAAGAAAAATTAATGTGAAAATGCCCATGATTATTATTTTTTGTCTCATTTATTCTTTCCTGTAGGTGAAAAGAAAGATTGAATTCAAGCTTACTTCTTATTAATTGGTGACCTTCCAAAGACAGAAAAAAATAATTAAAGTTTTAATTTTAATAATTATTTATGTATAAAATTATTCTATTTTTTATTTATAAAATTTATTTTCAGAAATTTTGAATAGTGGTCTTTTTTTGTGGCCAGCTAGTTACACTGTTTAGATGAGTATAACTATGCTTTTGCTATTTTTAGAGTCCTGGTCTGATCCTCCATATATTACTAAGTCCTGATGACTCAAGAATCCTCACTTCTGAGTGAATTATATTAACTTTGTAGGAGACCATTGATGCCTTAAAGACTGAGGAAAAATAAAACTCCAGGCAAATTTAGTAGGAGATAAGATAAAGAGAGCAGCAGCTTTAATGAGCCTCCAGGCCCCAGGAATACATATCCACGCGCATGTCCTCTGACCGTGGTTCCATGATTTTATAATAATGTCCATCCAATCCCATTCTGCCACCCCCGTCAGTCCTGCCCCGTTCTGCCTCTGCACCCCATCGGGAATTGAATCTGGGGGTTTTTGGGACCCCTCTTTCATCATCTTCATCTTCCTCACAGCACATCGGGTCCTTGGAGGCCTTCCAGTGTCCTAGATTTGGATGTCCTTCTGTCTGTGTTCTTTCTTCTGGTGCAGACCTCGTGATGTCTTTCTGCAATTCTACCTTGAAATGAAGTCTAAACAGCTACTGGAATTTTGAGGGATTGATATAGGATGGGGTTGGTATGTGTAAACATTACGTTACTGAGCTACATTAGATCTACAACAACTTCTAAAACCTACAAAAATTAAAAAAAAAGCCCTGAGGCATCACCATGTTCACTTATTACTCATGTATAAAATGACTGGTAATGAGGGTTTGACTGGTAGAGCTGCACTCTGCAGTGCCTTAGACAAATGGACCTACCATCCACTTCACAAAAAGTAATGAATCTCCCACTCTCTCATCACAAGCAGAAGGACCTTAGGGACAGAAGGGAGTGGAAATGGTTTTCTGCTCTGGGTGGCAGGTGAATCCTCTCCTGACCTACCTCATCTTCCCAGACACCCTTACACAATAGATAAGAGGACCTGGAATCTGAGAACCAGAGAAATGAGGGCCAGAGAAATGCGAATGTGGATGAAAGTCCATCCAGATTGAAGAGGTTGCCCTGGGGAGGGCAGCTTACTGCCTGCATCACAGCTTCCTGGGTTAAGAATAAAAGAAGGGTAGTAGTCATTGTTGCCTCCCTTCTGAGAGGATTGAAGGGCCTGATATGTGAACTGGATGCATACTGGTGTAGTGCCTCCCTGGGGCCCGGGTAATGGACATCACCAAGAAACTTCCCAGCCTAGTACAGCCCATTAATTATTGCCCAGTACTGGTTTTCCAGGTGGGGAATGACAACCTTCTAACAAGAAGTCTATGGACAATCAAGACAGATCTTAGGGCCTTGAGACAACTGGTCAAGGGATCTAGAATGCAAGTTGTGTTCTCTTCTGTCATGCGAGTTGTAGGGATTGATGGGGCAAGGAGCAGGAAAATACTGCAGATGAACACTTGGCTTTGAAACAGAATTTTGAGGGTTTTGAGAGTTTTGATCATGGATTTCTTTATGTGACACTGAGCCTGCTAGCAACAAATGAGGTCCCCCTGTCTCAAAGGGGAGATCATAGCTCAGGAATTAACAGGGCTGATTGAGCGAGCTTTAAAGTAGACTGCAAGGGGATGGGGACAGGAACATAGCTGGGCTTGAGAGAGATAAGGTGTGGGAAGGAAAGGACTATATGACCCATACAAGTAGCAAAAGAAATCTTGAGAGGGGATACATTGAGCAAACACAAGCAGCCAAAGACATGAGCACAAGGCAGGGCTATGGGTTCTCCCTTTGTATCCCCCCCCCCCCCGAGATATTGACACAAATCAAATACCTCTATATAGAAAATACTTCTATATAGAACCTGTACCCCAGTGCAATATGGGGAACAAAAAGGAGAAAGTAGAGATCTGTGAGAAGTCACAGGACTTTGATCTCACTGTGATTATGGAGGTGTGGTGTGATCGCAATGTTGTCATGAAGGGCCACATGCTGTTTAGGAAAGACAGACCAGGAAGGTACAGTGACGGAGTTGCTGTCTATGTGAGGCAACACTTGGAATGTATCGAGCTTTACCTCGGGATGGATGGTGAACAAATGAAGAGCTTGTGGGTTAGGATAAAAGGGCAGAGTAGTGAGGGTGACATTGTTGTGGGTGTTTGCTGCAGGCTGCCTGACCAGGAGGAGAAAGTGGATGAGGCAGCTTGAAGCAGCTTCAGAGTCACAGGCTCTGGTTCTTTTGGAGGACATTAACCCTGATAACTGCTGCAGAAGCAACATGGCAAAGCACAGACAGTCCAGGAGGTTCCTGGAAAGCATTGATGACACCTGACACATAGTGGACAATCCCACAAGGAATGGTTTGCTGCTTGACCTCATACTGACAAACAGGGAAGGTCTTGCTGGAGATGTGAAGGTTGAAGGCATCCTTGGCAGTATTGACCACGAGCTTGTGGAGTTCAGTGTTGAACAAAGAGGAGGCAGCCATTGACTTCAGGAGAGCTAACTTTGGCTTATTTAGGGATCTTCTTGGAAATACCCCATGGGCCCTGCAGGGAAGAGGGGTCCAAGAGAGCTGGTTGATATTCAAGGATCACTTCCTCCAGGCTTAAGAACAACACATCCTGATGAGCAAGAAGTCAGGCAGAGAGGCAAGAGACTTATATCGATGAACAAGGAAGTCCTGTCATTACTCAAGCATAAGCAGAAAATACACAGGAGATGGAAGCAGGGTCAGGTCTTGGAATTAATGTAGAAAGGTTGTCAGAGTAGGTAGAAATGAAACAAGGAAGTCCAAGGTCCATCTGGAATTAAATCTGGCCAACGATATCAGGGACAACCAGAAGGGCTTCTTCAAATACATGAATAAAGAAAGAAAACAAAGGATAACGTGGGTTCACTCCTAAATGGAGGGAGGCCCTGTTAACAGGACACGGACAAGGTGGAGTTACTGAATGCCTTCGTTGCATCCATCTTCAGTGATGGGATCAGCCCACAGGAATCTCTGACCCAGAAGACCAGAGTAAAGTAATGTTGAAACTAGAACTTTCTGTTGATCCAGAAGGATCAGATTAAGGAACACTTAGGCAAACTTGACATCCACAAGTCCATAGGCCCTGATGGCACGCATCCCTGAGTGCTGAGAGAGCTAGTGGACACTGTAATGAGGCTGCTCATGATCATCATTGTAAGGTTATGGTGATCAGGAGAGGTGCCTGAGGACTGGAAGAAAGCAAATGTCACTCCAGTCTGGGGAAGACACAAGGAAGATGCAGGGAACTACTGGCCACCTCCATCAGCCTCATCTCAATCCCTGGAAAGGTGATGAAGCATTTCATTCAGAAGGCCATCTCTACCCACATAGATGAAAAGAAAGTGATCATGAGTAGTCAGCATGGAGTCACTAAAGTCAATAATTCCTGACCAGCCTAATTGCCTTCTACAATCACTACTACCTTATTGAATGAGGGGGCAGCAGTGGATATTGTCTACTTTGACTTCAGCAAGGATTTTGACGTTGCCTCTCATGACATCCTCATAGGCAAACTCAGGAAGTGTGAGCTGGATGCGAGGACAGTGAGGTGGATTGAGAACTATCTGAA
Organism: Grallaria varia; assembly: GCA_013396735.1. NCBI lineage: Eukaryota > Metazoa > Chordata > Aves > Passeriformes > Formicariidae > Grallaria > Grallaria varia. Next base: position 7,833 of record VWZG01008763.1, on the reverse strand, counting down.
CACAGGTCCCAGGGAGTCATAATTGGTGGCACAGAGTCTGTTTGGAGGACTATCACTAATAGTGTCCCCAAGGGTTCTATACTGAGCCCAGTATTGTTTAACTTGTTCATCAATGAGTTGGATGAAGGGGCAGATGCCTCCTCAGCAACTCTGCTGATGACAGAAAGCTGAGAGGGGTGGCTGATAGCCCAGAGGCCTGTGCAGCCCTTCTGAAGGACCTCAGCAGGCTGGAGAGTTGGGCAGAGAAGAACTTTCTAAAATTCATGCAAAGCAAATGCATGGTCCTGTATCTGGATGAGGGCCAACCTGCTGGAAAGCAGTTCTGTGGGAAAGAGAGGGGGGTCCTGGTGGGCAACAAGCTGTCAGTGGGCCAGCAGTGTGCCCTTTAGGCCAAAGAAGGCCGGTGGTATCCTGGGTTGTATTAGGAAGAGCATGGCCGTCAGGTCAAGAGAGGTGATCCTGCTGGATCCTGCTCAGCCCTGGTGGGGCTCATCTGGAGTGTTGTGTCCAGTTCTGGGCTCCTCAGGACAAAGAGAGTAATGGAGCTCCTGGAACAGGTGAAATGTAAGGCGACAAGGATGATTAAGGGATTGGAGCATCTCTCTTTATGCAGAAAGGCTGAGGGAACAGGGCCTGTTCAGCCTCAAGAACAGGTGACTGAAAGGGGACCTCTTCAATGTGTATAATTATCTGAAGGGGAGGGTGTGAAGAGAATGGAGCCATACTCTTTTTGATGGTGCCAAGCCATATGACTAGAATCAACATCAGAAAGTGGAACACAGGAAGTTCCACCT
>VWZG01008762.1:2790983-2882716 GCA_013396735.1 Grallaria varia | reverse complement strand
CGGAGCGGGGACCGGCCGGGAGCCCCGGGCCGGAGAGCCCCGGCGGCGGGGCCAGCCCGGCGAGGAGGAGGAGGGTCGGCACGGGGCGGCACGGTCGGTGCCGCGGCCCCCGGCCCCTCCGCCACTTCCTAGGAAACATGGTAATTCCTGGGGCATCCCTCTCCCGGCCGCCACCTCTCCCCGTGGCTGCCGGCGCCGCGGGCACCGGGTGGGAACCGGGTGGGCACCGAGAGCGGCAGGAGAAGGGAGGTCGGGAGCCCAGGTGGAAGGAGGTGCAGAGGCAGAGGTGGGTGTGGAGGTGGGTGTGAAGGTGAAGGTGGGGTGTGAAGGTGAAGACAGGGTGTGAAGGCGAAGGCAGGGCGTGAAGGCAAGTGTGAAGGTGGGCACAAAGGTGGAGGTGGGTGCGAAGGTGAATACGAAGGTAGATGTGGGTCTGAAGGTGGAGATAGGTCAGTGTGAAGGTGGAGGTTGGTCAGTGTGAAGGTGGAGGTAGGTCAGTGTGAAGGTGGAGGTTGGTCAGTGTGAAGGTGGAGTTTGGTCAGTGTGAAGGTGGAGGTAGGTCAGTGTGAAGGTGGAGGTTGGTCAGTGTGAAGGTGGAGTTTGGTCAGTGTGAAGGTGGAGGTAGGTCAGTGTGAAGGTGGAGGTCGGGTGTGAAGATGAAGGTCAGTGCGAGGTTGGAGGTCAGGTGAGGAGGTGGCCGTGGCCTCTTGGGCAGGTGTGCACAGGGCTGCATCCCACAATGCTTAAACTTTCCTGCTAAGTTTGTCAGGGGGATGGGCCGCAGCGAGTGGGTGCTGCTGCGTGAGCCGTGCCAGCAAGGGGGGACGCTCAGTGGACCCTCCCAGGGCCGACTGGCTCCTCCATCACCACAGCCAGCACGTGCCGTTGCCCTGGGCTCTCCTGAGCCCGGCCTCCTGCTCAGCCTGGCCAGGCTGTGCGCTTGCAGCATGTCCTGCCAAAGTTGGTGACAGCAAGAGCTGCTGGAGAGGGAGAGGAATTGGTATTCAGGACTGGTCCCAGGCTCAAACCTTGCGCCTTCCTGAGCAGGGGGGAGAAAGGAGCTGGAGCTGAGTCACCCTGTGGCTTTGGGCATGGGTTAAACAACTTCACCGCACCAAAACCCCAACGCCTCAGCCTGACTTGTTGATGTAAACCACTTTAAAAATATGGGTATTTGGGGAGAAATATCAATCTCTATTTAACAGCACTTTGGCTTATTAAAATGGAAATAGCTTTGCAAATGTAAATCTCCTTATGTTGCCTAATGCCTTTGTTCCAGCTCCGCTCCCTAGCAGCGGGTGGAGGGACTGGGATAATTGTCTGCTTTCGGATTCCTCCAGGCTCCGGGCTGGCCCGGACGCGGCTTCGCCCACGAACACAGAGCCGCTGCACCATGGTTAGCCCAAAAGCCTCCCCCAGTGATGAAGTGCTTTGTGACACTCCATGAAAACATTTCTAGTCAGTCATTCCAGGCCGAAATATTCCCCAGCACAACCCGGACTATGTCTGGTGCCTCCATCAGTCCCTGGTTCTCTCCTGACATTGGCTCACGTGGTGCCTGCTGCTGGATGAAGTCCTGGGTGATAGGGCGAGAGGAAACAGCCTTAAGTAGCACCAGGGGAGGGTTGGGTTGGATACTAGGAAAAACTGCTTCACTGAAAGGGCTGTCAAGCTCTGGCACAGACTGCCCAGGCAGTGGTGGAGTCGCCATCCCTGGACAGATTTAAAAGACTGTCAGAGGCAGAGTGGGCAGTGCTGGCTCCTCTCTCGTGGCAGTGTTCAGAGCTGGATGGGTCCCCCTGTGCTGTTGCAGATTGTGGCTCCTCAGCTCAGTGTTGGGAGGGGGAAGGAGCTGAGCTCAGTGGTAGTAGGCATTGGGTGCCCAGTTGGGCTTGGCACTGAGGACCAGGTGGCTGCACCAGGGCTCCCCTGGAGCAACACGGAGTGGGGTGCCTCGCCCTGCAGCAGAGATTTTCCAGAGAAAGGTCTCCAGTCCCTTCTGGGAACTGTGCATCGTAAGACCAAGCATGAGGAGAAAGGTCCAAGGGCAGAAAGCCAAGACAGGGAATGCACTGACAGATCAGGCCCCTGAGAAGGGACTGACTCTCCTTCTGCTCTGCCTGGCTCTTTGGCTTCTCCTGTCAGGTGCAAGGGCAGGAAATTCCTGCATGGACACACAGAGAAAAAGTCAAGAAGAATTAACCGAGTGTGACTGCAAAGTGCTTTAGCTAAAGCGCATTAAAGCTAATTAAGCTGAATTAACCAGGGCCCCTTTGTCTCTGTATGGGCTCCTGGCCCAGGGATTAGCTGCTTGAAACTAATGCTCACCTTGAGCTAATCCCTTCAGCTAATTCCACCTTCAGCTAATTCCACTGGACTTCCCAGGTACCCTGACAGGAGCACAGGGATGATGGCAAGCTGCAGCTGCTCAAGGTGCAGGACTCAGATACTTGGAGGATGCTCCTTGTCCCTACTTGATGATGGGGTGCCTTGAGCTGCTGTGCCAGAGTCACCCCCATGCTACCTGGAGCGCAGCCAAGGTGTCACGGGAGCTGTGGGACAGCTTCCCTCCATGTACCAGCTGGGTCCACACAGCCGACAGCTCCTGCAGCACTGGGACAATGAACTGGAAGCTGCTGGTTCACCTGTGGCACAGACCCAGTGTCCTCACCCTGTCTGGGGCAGCATGGGAGGCTGCAACACGGCAGAATGCTTCCCAAAAAACTCTTGCAGGAGTAATTTTAAGTTTGGCAAATTTAGCAATGAGTCTGGACCAAAACACCCTATCCATCTTCAGATGTTTGTTCTCCTTCCCATCTGCTGCATTCCTGCAGCAAGCTGTGGAGTCCAGCACATCCCCACGCGCTGTCTGGTCTGACTCTGTTTAACCCGTCGGCTGCTTTGGCTCCTCCACCTCCCCATGGCTAGTGGCTGAGCAGGGTGGCTGGCTGCCTTCAAGGGCTCATCCCAGACTCCTTAACTACAGCCTAGTGCTGGGAACTGGACCCGCTGTGCCTCATGCCCTGCCTGTGCCATGCTTGCTGTGCTCCAGTCGCAGTTCCTCCCAGTTTCCAGCCCAGAAATGTTCAGAGTCCCCGAGCTCAGCACTGCCAGCGTGGGCATCCCAGGGTCCTGGCAGCAACATGGTGCAGCATGGGATGGTGGGCAGAGGCACTGGGGTGGGGGGGGATGGCATCCGCACTGCAGGGCCGCTCTCCCACCAGCACCACTTTCCTCCCTCCTGCAGGATGCTGGGTCGCTGGACGTGGCGGTGCAGAGTGCCCTCCAGGCCCTCTACCTGCCCTTCGAGGCCACAGCCCCGACCGTCCTGGGCCAGGTGTTTCGGCTGCTGGAGACCAGCTACCAGGGTGATGGGCTCTGCTGCCTGCTCCAGTTCCTCATCCCGGCCAAGCGGCTCTTCGAGCGCCTGCGGCAGGCAGCCTGTGTAAGCCCCCGTGCCCCACCATGGTGCCCTCGAGTCCTGCTCTCAGACGTGGAACATTTGCTCTAATGCAGCCTGTCTGCATGGCACCTTCTCTGCACTTCCAGTCCCTGTCCCATCCCCTTCCCGCAGAGGGGAACATGCACACCCAGCTTCCTGGGATGGCTCCAGCACATGTGGTCCCTGCAATAAAGTGTGTGGGGACTCTGGGGTCACCTTGTCTTGCTCAGGCAGGGGTTTTCCCTCTGTAAGTACATGGGGAGACTCCACACTCTGGGAATAGCCATGGCTTGGGGTGGGCTTGCAGGGCTCTGCTGTGGTGGCTTGGCTCAGTGACATCCATCGTGTTGCTGAGATCTTGTGTCCCCATCACGGGAAGCACAGAATCAGGCAGCAAGAGCCCATGGGGGTGGCTGGGAGGGCATGGAGGTGGCAGGGCTTGGAGCTGGCAGGACTCACTCACGCGCTGTGTTCTTCCTCCCTCCCAGGCTCCCTACTTTAACCGCATCTTTCTCCATGAAGGCTGGCCCTTGTGTCTCCATGAGAAGGTGGTCGTGCACCTCGCGCCGCTCAACCCCCTCCTGCTGCGCCCCGGGGACTTCTACCTGCAAGCAGAGCCCTGCGAGGAGCACTCGGCACGCATCACCGTCAAGCACCTGTCCCTGGACCTGCGCTCAGTGGAGGAGACGCCGGTCCCCGAGGCTGCCCACGCACTGCTCTTCACTGACACGTGGCTGGAGGAGGTGAACAGCAGCTGGGCTGGGGCCCCCCTGCACACCTGCCTGGTGGCCACTGAGAACGGTGTTATCCCACTGCCGTGGAGCCAGATTGCCACACCAGAGTTTGTCAACAAGCCCAGGGCTGAAGCCGATGGTGTGCCCGCAGGTGCCCAGCATGAACCTGCTCCTCAGACTGCACCCCAGCCAGCAGCCCCCGACACACCAGTGGCCCATAGCACAGCAAACGTCCCTGTGCCCTACGGCAACATTGCAGGCACCATCCCAGGCTGCAAGGTCACCTCTCGGAAATCAGGCCAGGGACGATACCCGGGACTGATCAAGGTGGAGCAGGCTGGGCTGCGGAAGAAGCCGGTTGCGCTGGCCGTGCCCAGCCTCTGTGAGATCATCAGCCAGAACCTGGAGGGCGAGTACGTGGACCTGCTGGAGCAATCCCCAGAGCACATGCATGTCCTGACCAGGTCCCTGCTGCCCACCTGCCCACCAGGGACGGTAAGGGCTGGGGCCGAGGTGATGCTCCCCTGGGCAAATGGGGGACCAGGGACCAATGCCTGGCCCTGCGAGGGGGCACTGAACTCAGAGGAGAGTCCCTGCAGCCCGTGCCTGGGGAGGAAGCTGAGCCAGGAACCGGGGCCACACGGCCCAAGGTGCCGCCACCGTGACTCCTACCTGGCCGCACTGCAGAACCCGGTGAGCTTTGGCTCCGGGCTGATGGCAGCCATCCTGGAGGAGCCGGACAGCCCCAGCCCCGAGCTGCCCCCCGCTGCCCCCCGTGAGACCCCCATGCAGCATGGGAAGGGTACTGGCAGCCCCCCACACCTCGGCCGCCAGCCCCACCAAGCAACTCCTGGGGTGCTAGGGGACGCATTGGCACAGCGGGGCAGCCCCCGGCTTCCCACAGGCTCCAGCCACAAGTTCTCCTTCCTGAAGGGTGCTCGGCTTGGGACACCCTCCGGGGATGAAAGAGCCACCAGCCAGCATGAGGGGGGCTGGAAGAAGATGTCGGCCATCTACTCGCCCAGGATGGGCAGAGCCAGGGCAGCTGGGAAAGGTAGCGTCCCGTGGGGCTGCCGTGCCTCACTGGGCACTGCTGGGGCTTTGCTATTCCTTTGCATCATTGTGTGTGTCACCAGCTCCTCTCTCCTCCATCCCTGTGCACAGGTACAAATGCGGCTGCTGCTGCCCCCATGGAGGAACGGTCCCTGGAAAGTGCTGGCTGTAAGAACGGTCCCACTGCGCCTGGCACCAGCACCGCTGGCTGGGAGCCACTGGGCTGGCTGGACCTGCACGCTGGGCTGTTGCACTCTGGCATCATCTGCCTGCCAGGTACTGCCAAGCACCATGAACCCAGGCAGTGGTGGGAGAGGCCTCCAGAGGGAAACAGTGGGCTGCCAGAGAGGGTGTTCTGGAGGAAGGTTTCAGGGCTTTGCTGGAGGCCAGAAATCCCCCAAGCAGAAAATTTCCTTTCAGCTGGGCAAAAACATTAAACACATAAATGCAGGCAGCCTGTGCGTAGCAGCTGCCCCGGTCCCAGCCATCCCGAACCCTCCCACACCATTCCTCTCTAGTGAAGCTGTTCAGCTTTAGCTGCCAAACACTAAGCATTTGGCTCCTTCCTTTTCCCAAGAACCAAAAAACTGTAATAAAAAACATCTTTTTCTCAGGAAAAACATCCCCAGCAGCTCTGGGATGCTGGGTGTTCATGTCAAGAGCCCCCCTAGGCTGGCTCTGCCCCTCTGGGAGGACTAGAGGGGCTGCACCATGGCAGGCCCTGAGCTGAGCCACTCATGGGTTGCTCATGGCTGTTGGGTTGCTGCCAGAGGGGTCACTCATCTTTTTCCTGCAGGTAGCTCAGACAGTTCAGGCAGGGCCCTCCTTCTGGTGACCACCAGTGGCAGTGCCTGGGGGGCTGCGTGGTGCTCAACTGCTGAGCTGGCAAGGCTCATACTCTACCTCTCCTCCCTCCCCAGGTAAGGGCCAGCAGGACCTGCCAGTGATCCCCAGCTGCTGCCTGGCTCAGAGCTCCTGGGCCAAGTCAGGATGGATGCCCAGCATCCAGCACACACTGCTTTGGGCACATCCCCAAGCACCCTGGGCTGTGACCCTGCCAGAGGCACATGCTCCGAGCCCTTGGCTGGGGCATCCCACAGGGACAAGGTCACCACTTGTGGCTGTGGGTTCCTGCCTGCCTGGGAGTGCAGAGTGTGGGAGGGAGCTTCAAGCAGGTCCTACCCGGGGAAAGACCCACACTTCGTGTGCCATCTGCTCCTGCTGTGTTTCCCCTCGCTAGGCAAGAAGTGAAGAATAACGAGAGGCGAGAAGCGAAGGACATTGGACTGACGGTGGTGGTGGATGCCAGGAGGCATCCGCCTGCTCCTGTCTTGTTCTCAGCCCTCCGCTCCGTCCAGGTACATTAGGCTTGGCATGCCTGTGCCATAGACATTCTGGGCCAGATGTCTCTGCCTGGGATGGAGTGTTGCCACCCTTTTGGAGTCCCTCAGAGTCTCCCCCGTGCCCACTGCACATGTGATCCCCAAAGGTCCCTTCCCAGCCTCACCATCACCCAGCACTGTGGCATCACCCAGACTCCTCCAGCATCCTGCTGCCTGAGCTCACCAGGAGATGGGCTCCGCAGTGACCGTCCATCATCTGGCAGTGTCCCTGTGCTGGTGTCGAGGCAGTGCCACAGGAGTACCCTGTGTTGTCTGGTGGCCATGGGGTCTCCCTTGCCACAGCACCCTTTGTATGCCGGATAAATTCCATGCTGGCCCCGATGTGCCTCACATGGAGAAGTGTTGCTGGTGCCAGAGAAAGTTCATTCATGAGGCTCTTCATGCAGATCCTTTGCCAGGGAGCTGGTGGCTGGGACAGGGTCATGGCCTGAGTGACTTGTTTTCATCTCCCATGCCAGCATGCTCAGGAACCTTGTCCTTTGCAATTAGCTCACCATTCTCAGCTGACTTGGGCAGCCCCAACAGCCCCATAGGTGACCCAAGGGCTGTGTGTGGTGTTTGCCCTCGTGACTGTTCCCTGCCTCCCACAGAGTGTCTCACCAGGCTGCATCCACAGTGTGCTGCTGCTGGCTGAGAAGGAGCTGGTTGCCCACCGTGAGAGGCTGCCTGGGGTGCAGGTGAGCCTGTCCCTGTCCCCTGGGCTGGGGCAGGAGGGGGTTATTTCCTGCTCCAGGATGTCCCAGGAGTGGGACCAGCCTTACAAGGCCTGTGCCTGCAGGTGGAGACCCTGACGTCGCTGAAGGCTCTGGGCCGCCACGTTGACAGCTCCCAGCTGCCCCCGGAGCTGGATGGTGCCTTCCCCTACTGCCACGGCGAGTGGGTTCAATTCTTCCAGGTGTCTGTTACCACGCCATTAGCCATCACCTCACCTCCCCCATGCCCCTCTGTCCCCACCGCATCTTACATGTCCTGCACACATCCCTGGAAAAGCAAGAGGAAAGTCTGGGAGAGGAGAAGGGAAGGAAGAGCTCTGAGCACAGGAGGGCAGCTCCTTGCTGCTTGCTCCTGCCTGCAGCTGCCATTCACCTCCACCTTCCCTTCCTCCTCAGCTTTAACCCAGTGCCTCCCAGTATTCCCCGCTCTGGCCTGGCACTGCTCCTCCTCCCCTCCTCATGGGCAGGCTGTCCCCACTGACCAGCCGTGTGTCCCTCCCACAGAAGCTGCATCCCTTCACAGACGGCCTCCGGCGGGCATCGGAGCTGCTGCAGCGCTGCATCCAGGAGCTGCGGGGCACTGACGCACTGGCAGGGACAAGGGTAAGAGGGACAGTGGCACTGCATGTTGGCGACATTCCCAAGGCACCCATCTGCAGTGCAGCCACAGCAACATTTCACCCCGGTTGCCCAAAACTTGGCATAACTGCTCCCAGACTGGCTGCTCCTGGCCATGGGGCTGTCCCCTGTCCCCTCTGCTCATCGCTGGGGTGCAGCCCCAGGTGAGATCCCAGGTAAAACACCTGCCCAACCTTCCCCCCCTCTGCAGGACGTGGCTGTGGGCATCAGGAGGCACCAGGAGCTGATGCAGAAGGTGCTGAGCGACCCACAGCTGGTGCGGGTGCAGCGTGAGGGGGGCTTTGTGCTGGCCAGGCTGCGCAGGGAGGCCGCCCACCTCCGCGCCTCCGACCACGTCAGGTAGGAGGGGGTGGCTGCACTGGTCAAGGGGTGGCGATGGCAGGGCCCCTCGGCTTCTGCTGGCCGACAGAGCCACCTCCCCAGGGTCAGCTCGCTCCCTATGAGCACAAGCTGTTGCCATGTTCCCTCCTGCTCTACAAGCCCAAAGCACGTGTCTGGCACAGCCCATTGCAGTATTCCCCCCATCCTGAGCTGGGAAGGTGCCAGATGCCTGGGAGGGTCTCCTGCTCCAGGCCAGGATGGATCCGTCACTGCTCTGTGGTGCCTCGGGCTCGGCTTGGGAAAAGCCACTAGATGGGGCCAAGTCCCGGCCATACTGCATTCGGCCGGCCATGCCGTGTTCGTCCAGCGATGTCGCACTTGTCTGGCCATGACATTTGCATCCAGCGATGCCGTACTCCAGCCCTGCTCTTACTCATCTAGCCGTGCTATAATCAGGCCATTCCATATTCATCCAGTGATGTCGCACTCACCCAGTGATGCTGTACTCATCTCGTGGTGCCGCACTGGTCCAGCCATTCCACACTGGTTCGTTGTCCATGCATGCTGACAGCACTGACCTTACTGCTGCCTCCTGCTCCCTTCCCTCGGGGGGGGCTGAGTTGCACTGATAAATGATGCTTGCCTGTCCCGTGTTCCTTGCCATCCATCTTGCTCCCTGGGATGGACAGATGTCCAGGAACGTGCAGGACCAGAGTCAGGAGCCAACCAAGACACCTGCTCCCCTCCACCTCATGAATCCCTGAGCCCACCCAGCATCAGCTGGTGCTGACAGCCCCTCTCCTCCAACTACCAGGGCTGGCATGGAGTTGGCTGAGGGGCTCTACAGTCAGCTGGAGGAAGAGCTTCATGACCTGGTGTCCCAGTCCAACAGCTGCCTGGAGCACTTGGAGTTCCTCCGAAAGGTCCGTGAGCTGGAGACCGAGTTTGGCAAGGTGAGCTGGGCGTCTCTGGAGTGCTGCAAGTTGAAGTTGTCCTCTGTGGTGTTCCATGGCTGAGTGCTTCTGGCACATTTCCCTTTGTTTCTGATGATGACGGAAGCCTGGAGAACAGCAGGATAGTCTGGGCTTTGATTTTCTTAATGAGTGACTGTGCGTGACCGTGGCTGGGCTGGGATGCCTGGCCAGGGCAGGAAGGGGAGGTGCTGTGGACACTCTGCTGCCGTGGCCAGTGCTGCCTGACCCCTTGATTTCTGTCCCGCTCTCTCACAGCTGGGGCGCTGGCTGGACGGGGAGGCGGCGGCACGGCTGCAGGAGATGGGCACTGAGGAGTGGAGCCCCGAGAGCTGCCAGGGCTCTGCCGAGCACTTCAATGAGTTCCTCGCCCAGGCCACAGTATGTTTGGAGGGACTTTTCTGTAACACGTGTCCCCTGGGTTTGGAGTGAGGCTTCTGGGCAGAAGTGGGTGCGCCTGCACTGTCGGGTCACACTGAAGTTAAGTGGCACTTGTCAAGCCCAGGGTTGCAGGGACTCTGGGCAACCTTGATCCAGTGAGGGGGTGGCTGCACTGCTCCTTAGTGTGTGCTGGGCTGGGACTACTGTCCCCAGCCCCTGCTGTACTCCATCCGTGCAGCTACCTTGTCTTGCAGAGCCTGGGCATCCATCAGACAACAAATAACATGGTGATGAGGATCTGTTCTTCCTGATGTGGAGGCCCTTTAGTCACACACTGCAGGGAGGACAAGGCACAGTGATCCCACTTGGGACAGGAGGTGCATTTAGTGCATTTTGAGCCAAACCAGGGCAGGGCAGAGATTTGGAGAATCTCTATGCTCTTTGTTTCTTCTCACTTGCCCAGAAGTCACCTTACACACACATCCCAGGCCACTCCCAAATGCAGAGCTTGTTCCTTCCTGCTGTCCTGCAGGCTCGGTACCGGCATGGCCTGACCCTGTGCCGGGAAGTGGCTGAGGTCCGAGGTGCAACATTCCCCGAGGCAGACTCCTTCCATGTGGCTGCAGCCCTTTTCCAGACAAAGCTGATGAGCTTCTCCAAGCAGCTGGAGCGGCGGCAGGCAGAATGGGAGCTGCTGCAGGAGCTTGTCCAGTTCTCCAACAAGGTGGGTGCAGGGGGTCTTCCCTGACAGGACCTGGTGCTGCTGGTGGCCAGGAAACCATCTGCTCTCACCTCCCTTTGTAGGTCACGGGGCTGAAGCTGGACTGCCGGCAGTGCTCGGCACGGGCACAGCGCGGGGAGGGCCAGGCACTGCGGTGCCTGCAGAGATCCTTCCAGAAGCTCTCAGTGGAGTTCGCCCTGGAGAAGCTGCAGGAGATGAAAGCTCAGGTGCGCAGGATGCAGAGCACCCAAGGGCTGGCAGCCTGGACAGAGGCACAGAAGAAGTACCAGGAAACCCGGCAGATCCTGGAGGAGATGCTGGCGGAGCTGCAGGAGGCCTGGGGAGTGGAAGCCCATGGGCAGGGAGACTCCTCCAGCCCCCCCAGCACAGAGTCTGCAGCCCCTTGCACAGAAGCCCCAGTCTGCAGAGCAGCTGCCAGCCCTGAGCCAGTGGTATTGGAGGGTCGAGGGGTGGCAGAGCAGCCAGAGCCCAGCCCTGAGGGGCCAGGACAGCCCTGGGCCAACACCACTCCTGGCCCCACCCTGGGTGCAGAGGCGAGTTCCCTGCAGCCCTGCTGCCGGCCGGGGCCCGAGGGTGCCCACACCTCTCACCGTCATGTCTCTGCTGACACCCCCGTGCCCAAACCTGAGAGCAGAGCCAGCCTGGGAACACCAGGACACCTCTCCCAGGAGCGCAGCCAGCCCCCTCGGAGGCGTCCCTTCACCCTGCCTCCCTGGATGCGCTTTCCAGGTGCTGACCAGCCATGTCCCACTGCTGTGCCCCATGGCACTGCCTCAGATCCCAGCACACCTGGCCCACTGCCAGGGCCACAGGCAGAAGCTGCTCAGTACTTTCAGGTTTCCAGCCAGAGCAGTTTCTCCTCTGAGAGCTCAGACTCTCAGAACTCCGTGGAAGAAGCCCCAGCAGTGAGCCTGGCTTTGTCCCGGGACCTTCAGAGTCCCAGACCACACTGTCCCTCTGAAAAGCCCCCCCAGATTGTTTACCTGGAGAACCACCACACTGAGAGTCTGGCTAAAGCAAATGCCAAGTAAGCAATCCCTCCAGCTGGGGCTCTTTCTGTCCAGCTGTAGAAGTTTCGATCACCAACTGGATGGGACTTTCCATGCTCAGAGGTGAGATGCTGGGACCTCTTACCCAACCCTCAGTCCCACAATTTTTGGTTCCCTGTCCTTAGAGCTCTCCCCGCCATGGATTGGCAGTAACCCCATCCCCAGCTCACGAGGTTTGTTAATAATCTACCAGGTGTGTAGCAATCTTCCTGTAAAGTGCCTTTATACCTACCAGTGTCAGCCTTGTCTTGGGCAGCAGGGAGGGTTCCCACAGCCAGCAGCTGTGCCTGGCACATCCCAGGGGAGTGCAGACCTGTACCAAGGTGTTCCTGCCACTGACTCTGCTCTCCACTCCTCTGTGTGGTTTTACCATCCCCTGCACTGCTGCTGCAGTCCCAGCTGAGCCCCAGCAATGGGCCTTATGTTTGTGTGCTCATTAACACAGGACTAATGCCATTAATGTTAATAAACCTAAAGAGAAACACCTGGTGTGATCCTCATGGAGCAGAGCAAGAAGTCATGTCCCCCTGACAGCCAGGTACAGGCCTGCTCCCCTGGGCTCCAGCTGCTCCCACCACCCCATCACAGCACCCAAGGGCAGCCAGTGCCACCACAAAGACCCCCTGTGCCCCCCATATGCTCTGCTCTCAGCCTGGCTCTCCTGCTTGCGGCCAGCACCTTGTTCCTGCTCAAAGGACCCTTTTGTAAGGGTTAAGTGCCTCAGTCTCTGGTTCGCCCTCCCAGTACGTCGAGGATGGTGTCATCCTGCCCAGCCTCCCTGCTCTGTTTTGGGAATGCACAGCCCTGAAGCCTTGGGGACCCATTGGAGCTGGGTGCGACCTTTGCGATCGCAGTCCCCGCGCCATGCACCGCCTTTGGGCACCCGGGAGTGGGGGAAGGCAGGCGGGACCCCGGCTGTGGGGGCCAGGCGCTGCCCGGCCACCCCCCTGGGCAGCCACAGCATGAGCTAATCAAGACATCGGAGGAGAAGCAATCTCTCCCATGCAGGCTGTTCCAGAAAAACACTCTCCTCCTCCCAGCCCGGCGCGGTCGCGGCTCGCGCCCTGCAGGATGCTGCGCCTCGGCAAAGGGCACTCGCCCATCCCAGTCCGGCTGAGCATCACTCATACCCCCCTCAGTCTTGTTTTTGCCAGATGCCGAAGCCAAGCCCCGCTGAGCTCCTCTCTGGAGGCTGTGGCACCGTGCTCCTCCTGTCTGGGTCATTAACGCAGCATTTACCATTAACGAAGATTGACCCCAGCCCTGCCCTGTCGTAGGACCTCCTGCCTGTCACCACTCCTGGTCCTACCCATTGTCTGCTCTTTACTTCTCCATAGAATTCTTCTATATTCCATCTTCCCTAGGTCAATGCTGCTTTCGCTACTGGCACTTCTGTCCCTCCTCCACTGAAATCCTACTTGCTGAGTTCATCCCCTTCCTTTTGGCTTAAAAGTCATTGTCTTAGAGGCCCCAGACAGGTCTGCACGTCCAGTCCTGGATGAGGGCAGTGGGCTTTGTCCCATTCTCAAATAGTGCCATGTTCTGAGTGGCACCAAGGTCACCCAGCCAGGACATTTCTATATGTCCCTGCTCCCCATCCCTCTGCTGGCCTTACATGCCCAGTCCCCATTCCCACACATGTGGCCAGCACAGACCATGCCCCCCTGGATGGCACCCAGCTCATCACAGGAGCCAAAAATCTCTTTTCACTCCAGCATCACTCTAAGCCAGGCCTGACAGTTCCCTCACTCAATTTTCTGCTCTCCTGAGAGCTGATCTGCTGCTTCCCCCCCGTTACAGTTTTTAGGTTGGGGGAATAGCACTTGCCAGCGAGAAACAGAATCATTCTTCAAACCAGATGGAATTGTAGTTCTTCTGAATAAAGCAAACAATGGCTTTCCTGTTGTTTTCTTTTTCCAAAAGTGAAATGAAAAAGGATATTTTGCAAATCCTGAGAATAACTGATAAGAGAAGGGGAATTTCCGGGCTCTGACTGGAGCGTGAATCGTTTCCATGGAAGATCCCTATGCACTGACTGCACTCAGCCCCCACAGCTGGGTGGGCACAGCTGGATCCTGCCTACCAAAAAGTGTTTTGCAACATTCTGCAAAAATTTTCTTATCTCTGCTGATCCTTCAGCACATGATTTATGAATCCAAGTTTGACCAATTAAGCCATAACCTTTCCAGAAAGGCAAGTACGGGAGTTTATCAATGTCTCCTTCTCCCCATGAAATGGCAAAATCATTTGTCAGGGGCTGCCAGGGGTCCAGGCCAGTGGGAGTCCAACTGGGCCCAGCTGGTGGGGGTCCAGCAGTGCTGGGGCACAGGGCATTGTGGTCAGCCCAGCCTTGGAGGGGAGCTCCCACAAGGCCCCAGGAAATACTTTTTTCCAAAGAAAAAGAAGTTCATGAATGTTGGATGCAGAAGACCATAAAATCAGCCTGGAGAAGGGGAGGGCCCGTGGGTCAGGCACAGATCCCAGTCCCAGGGACAGCCCTGCTCTACCCCATGGCAGCTCCTGGGGCTGCCATCCCCCCCTGGCTCCTCACACCCTGCTCCAGCAGAGCAGGCGGTACCCAGGTTGGCACAGAGCAGGCAGCTCTGCCCGAGGTCAGCCACTGCACTTTTCTTCTTCCCCCTTCTCTTCCTCTTCACTGGCAGATTCCCACCAAACCCTGCCTTGCAGACTGCGGGGGCTGGAGGGTCACTGAGTTCAACTGTGACGAGATGGAGGGAAGAGGAAGGAAAGAACGTGACGAGCAAGAGGGCTGGGGCTGCCACACTCCCTGACAGTGCCACGGTTGTGCCCTCTCCCAGACAGGGAGGAAATGTGATGGGTGATGAGGCAAAGATGCAGTGACAACAGCATGTGGGACAACTCGAAGTTCCCCATAAGGGCCCCCCACCAGCTCTGGTTGCCAGCAGAGCTGTCACAGACACGTTCCTGTCCAGGCAGCCCCTGGCAGCAGAGCTCAGCCTCAAACAGCCATGGGAGTTCAGAAGCTCAGGACAGGGACTTGGCCCACGCTGCAGCAGGAATGCCATCGTGCCTGGATTTGTCCTCCTGGGTGGCAGCCAGGGCAGCAGTTACGGCTTCAGCAGGTAAATAGAGAGGCACCCTGGGTGCAGGAGTGAGCTGAGCTGGGGCACAAAGCCGCCAGCTCTGTCCTGGCTCTAGGATAGTGGCTGTGAGGAGACATGTCCCAGACCAGCTTTGTAATCGCTAAGCTCCTGCTCCCGCAGAGCAAACAGAGGTCTCAGCCATCACTAAGCCAAGGCTGCTGGTGCTCTGGGGAGCTGCAGGATGGCTGTAAGCAGTGGAAAAGCAAAGAAGCCAGCGAGACCAGAGGAAAACAGGAAGGCTGATGGTAATGCCAAAGGGTCAAACTCCAAGGGCTGGACATAACTCAGTTTGATCTGAGCTGGCCAGTGCAAGGCCAACCCAGCTGCTTTTCAAAATCCCAGCTGTGCTGCATCCCGAGGGATGGACGAAAACCACAAGTGTGACCGTGCTTGCTGAGGGGCCTGGCAGACACCCACCACTGGGAAACTGCTGACAGGACTGTCAGGCACAGGCAATCTTCTGAGTGGGGGCCACTCTCGTGTGAGCCCTGGGGGAATCGCTCAGCTTCAGGCATTAAATCTGGATGTGCACACTCACAGAGGAGCACAAACATGCTGTGCGTCAGCTGGGGAGCACGGACCCCTCTTGTTTCCCCCTGCAAACCTGTCGGAGCCTGCATGCTCTGAAGGTGGTGAGGGATTACTGGGGAGCAGTGCCCTGGGGGAACAGGGGCCCTGGGGAGGGAGGGCTGGGGGGGGCTCCAGCAAGCTGGTGGGAAATGACAGCCAGAGGCTGCAATTCAGCCTGCACCAGGTACAACCAGATCAGTTTGCAAAATATCGTGCTTGGCTCATGGCTGCCTGGGCACTGGACACGAGCCCATCCCACAGCACTGCAGCCCACCCTCGAGTGCTGTGGGACCCTGCCACAGCAGGACTGGCCTCATGGCCATCCTGGGACCACCAGCAGGGAAAGGCTCAGAAAGCTGGAGAATCCACCTCCCCTGCACACATCACTGCTGTCTGACACAGGACCCATCTCCCGAGGGCTTGCTGGGGAGCCCTGCAAGGGAAGCCCCCCAGCCTTCCTGCCCCCACCAAGCCTGGAGACCAAATTAGCCAAGAGACTTTCAACAGGTTTTTTCTTTCTCATTTGTTTTAAATAAAGATACAGACTCAGCCTAAGAACAAAGACAGTGACATAATAAATTCCTGCTGAACCCCCCCTAGAAGTGGGAGGAGATGCCTTGCCCCAAGACTTTCCAGAGAAACTGGTTATCAGTTTCTGGCCTGTCCCTTCAGACCATGCTGGTTCAGCCTCTGCACTTTTTGGGAACAGTCTGTGACTAAGCATGTGCTGTTAGCAGTGAGCCAGAGCCCAAGGCTGCATCCAACCACTGGAACATCCCCTCCCCTGCCCTGTGAACAGAGGATGCCTCAACCTCCCAAAGGTGCATCCACCCTGTGGCTGCAACATCAGAGCACACGGGGCCTTCCTGCGGGACCAGGTGGAAAAACAATCTGTTTTTCCTCAAAAAGCCGCTTCTCCTCCCACAGTAAAGGCTGCCCATTCCCTGCACTGCCTGAGTGGGAACAAGCTCCCCTTTATGCCAGCTCCAAACCCCACCATCCCGGGACCTGGTGCAGCACCAAACCTGTCTTGCTCAAGTTGCTGGCTCGGTGCCAGAGCTGCCTGTGGCAACCAAAGTCCCTGTCTAGGAGGGATGTTGGCACCAAGTCAGTGGCTCACCTGGCCTAAACTGCCGGTGATGCCACCACCAACGCTGTCCTCCCTTGCCCCAGGCTGCAGTGCCCTTACAGACTCTGTCTGTGGCTGCTGCCCATCCCCTTGGCTCTACAAATGGAGCAGCTATCGGTCTTCCCCCCCTTCCCCAGCTTGGAAATACGGTCACAGATCAGAGCTCTGGTGTAAGAGGTGTAATTGCTGCATCTTGCATGTGGGCATCCTGCCCCCAGCCCCAAATGCTCCCCACTGGCCCCATCATCACACTGCGTCACCCTTTAACCTTTTCCCAGTCTCATCCCATGCTGGTGCCCTTACAGAGGGGAGCAGGGAGGGGACGATGCCGAGCTCCCCACCAAGGGGAACACAGGTCTCCCGGCTTCAGGAAGCTGAAGGAGCAGGGCTTTGCTGAGGGCTGTGCTTTGGGGAACACCCGGGGCGGGAGGCACCGCAGGACATGGGCAGAGCTCTTGAAGTCGGTTGACGACTTAACAGGGCGACTCAGAGCAGACACTGTCCCTTTTCAGGGGTTGTTTATCTGCCTACACAAGGGACCGAGTCAGGATGTGCGGGCACTGGGGGGGCTGCAGCCGCCCCAGCACACACCCAGGAGAGCAAACAGCAGCTCTGCCTGTGCGGGACAGCACGGCAGGGACCAGCAGGCTTTGAAGCAGCTCCAGGAGCAGGGAGGGTGCAAGGGAAGTCACAGTCCTGCAACGAACACCTTGAGCAAATGAGGAGTCATTCTGGGCTTCAGCAGTACAAACACCCTCTTAATGCAACCTTGTCTTAGTGAGGAGAGTAAAAATAACCTCAGCAGTGTGGCTGGCCTACTGTGGGCAGCTTTTTCCAGTGCCTGGGGAGACAGATGCCTCTGCGATATGTGGTGGTGAATGAAGTGGGTACTAAAGCTGGAAACAAGGGAGGTTTCCTCTTGTTGAGGTGCTGGGACCAAGACTGGGGCTCCCTGGATAGTCCCTGAAGGACAGCCCTGAGTGGATAGATTTAAAGGATAGCCCTGGGGGACAGGCCCAGGCACTTGTCTCCTGCCACTTGCACCTAAGGTACCAAAGCAGGAACAGGCACTGTCAGTCATTCCTGCTCTGTCCTTGGCCAAGCAGCCAGACAGAAGATAATCCCAACAGCCTGCCCAGTGCCAGGCACCCCACCTTGCCTGGTCCCACACATCCCACACATTCCAACATCTTTCGCAGCAACAAACTGCTCTGCTTCCAAGCTGAGTGAGAAATGGCCGTTTCCTGTTGCTCTGCCTGTGACAGTTTCATTGTGGCTGTTTGTCACACATTAACTGAAGCAAATGACACATTCCAAGTGTGCCATCTCCAGTGCAGAGTGCATCCAGAGTTCACGCTAGGTACAGGAGGAAGAGCGGGCTTGTGCAGGCAGAGCCAGACCTGGCAGCTCTCAGCACGAGCCCAGGCACACTGACAGTTGTCAACACCGGTGGCAGAGGCTCCTCAGCCCAGGAAGTGGCCCTGGAAGCAGGGCCAGCTCAGGGCAGGTGAGACCAGCACTGGATTCCCACTTCCACCAGCCCTCCCCAGGCATCACAGCAGCCTGGCAGTGGACAGGGATTCCTGCGGCCCTGATGCCCAGAGGGGTGGGACACCTGCCCCCAGTGAGCTGTCTCTGCATCCATGGGAACGCTTCACCCAGTTCTGCTGATGAGGACCAAGAGGAAGAGGAAGAGGGTGTCATTTTCAGCATCTCCTCCCTAATCTGAGCAAGGAGAGCAGGACCCCACGGTGGCATGGCAGGAGTGCACTGACAGGGCAGTGCTGGCAGGCTGTACCTGCACAGTTCTTTCCAGGGTAAGCTGGGCACTGCCAAGGTGAGGAGAACCATGCGGGCACTGCTGGTGCACCTGGCAAAGGCCCACCACCACCACTTGCATACCCCCAGCCTGTGTGCTTATATGGTGCAGCACATGAGCTGTTTCCATTAAAACCAGCTGTCCCAAGCCTTCTCTCAGCAAGGATTTGCTGCTCCCACTCCTCTCTCCCCGCCTCCCTCCAAGACGTTGAAGGATGAGGGGGCTCCCCAGCCATGGCTGCATTGCAGGGCAGCACCGCTGCAAAACCAGCCATGTGCCCCCAGAGCAGGGCACACCAGGAGCCCCCCACTCATGGTGCTTCTCCTGGTCTGTGCCCTTGGTGAGCTCAGACCTTACCAACTCTCTTGGTACCAAAAACCTCTTTACAGAGCTGGAGGAGGTGTTTGCCTCGTTGCAGACCCTCCCAGCATGCCCAAGAAGAGTAGCATGCCCCAGATGCCCAAGAAGAGCATCACCAACATTTGGAGACCACTTGCCAGGACCATCCCAAGTGTGGGGAGTGCAGATCCAGCTGCACCACAAGCTTGGGTGACAGGGCACACCGGGACAGTGGGGCTTCACTAGGGCACAGCCTGTATGGGTGTCCTGTGGGGTGACCCTGAGTACATCAAGTGTTGACCTCCGACTGTTTGCAGGACATCACTGTCCACGAGAAGGTCCCATTGCCCACAGCAACCCTGGAATGATGCACCGACCACCAAACCAGTGAGGGGTTTGGGGGAACAGGAAGGTACCCATCAGGCTGAGGAGGGTTCCCAATGTGCAGGCACCTCCAGTGCAGGGGCTGCAGCATCCTGCACCCATCCAAGGGCCAAACAAGGAGGGTCAGTGTGCGTGGCTCCCCCAGGAACACCCTCATCCTGGATCCTGGCCCTGGGCAGCTTAACTCACATGAAGAAAAACCAGTAACTGGACATCTCAAGACTTTGTTCATATCAAGCCATGCTCAGGTACTGGTGTGCTTCCAAACCCTGAGAGCCCATGGAGATGTGGGGTCTTAGCCCACACCTCTGATAGGTGGTCTCTTGTGTGCTGGGTGACCCTTGGGACACACAGGGAGGGCAAGGCCAGGCCAGGCAGCCCCAGCAAGATCATGGGACAAGGACCATTAGGCAGGAGAAGGATGGCCAGTGTGTGGGGCAAGGACTGCCTGAGACTGTGCTGGTCAGTGCTGCGTGCACATCTCACGTTCCACAGCTAACAGCTCGGTTTCCAACACATCTGCTGTCCAGCAGCAAAGTTTTAAACACATTCCTACCCCAGACTCCATCGATCAGGGATGAAGTTGCGGGAAGGGGATGCGATTCCCGACAGGCGCATCCCACCAGGACCGGCCAGGATGGAGAGAACTTTATAAGGAGAAAACATTCCCGAGTCCTGGCACCTCACTGGGAGCTGCGCGGCCCCTCTCCGCCCCCTTGCTCTCCCCTCCTCCCGATGGGCAGCGGGGCCAGCTCCTGCCCGGGGGCTGCGGTTCCCCCCACCCCTTTTTTTTTTTGCTAATTTTTTTTTCATTTTTTTGGAGTGGTTGCTTTCAATAGGTGGGACCGAAAACCGCCTCGTTTCCTGGAAACTTTGTTTTCCCTTTCTNCACCGGCAGCACCCGCACCCCCCGGCGCCGGCACCATGGCCGAAAGTAGGACCGCGGGGCGATCGCTCCGCAAGTGTCGCGCTCGCTCCGGCTCCGCGGGATGTCCCGACCGGCCGCTCCCTCTCTGCTCCTGCCGGTGCTCGGTGCCCTCCCGCCGCTGCCCCTCTGCTCCTGCCGGTGCTCGGTGCCCTCCCGCCGCTCCCTGTCTGCTCCGACCTGCTCTCGGTGCCCTCCCGCCGCTCCCTGCAAGAGCCGGTCCCTGACCCTCGGCCAAAGTCAAGGGCGATGGGGAACGGGAAAGGCTAAACCGATAACGAGCCCCACGCGGGTCCGTGCCGGGTCCACGCGGGTCTGTGCCCTTCCCTCCCTCCCGACTCGCCGCCGGCCCGGGTGACGCCAGTAGTGCAGGGTAAAGTTTGGTGCTATTTAAAGCTTTCCCGGGAGAGGAAGGCGGACGGCTGGGCCAGGAGCTGTGCCCACGTCCTGTCAGGGTAAGGGGATTTCTGGAGGCTCAGGCACAAACAAAGCTTCTAGCCTTTGGGAATCCTTCACGCATGGCTTTTCAGGGCAGAGACAGCCCCCAGCTCCCACAGAGTGGTCCCCAAAGTCCCAGGAAAAGGGACTGTGTGATCCTCTGGGTGAGATGTCATCCCTCTGCCCTGCTGTCCCACAGTGCCACAGGCTGTCGCGGCTCTCAGCACCACCACAGCAACACCAGCGAGCGTCCCTCGGGTCAGACACTGACATGGGCACAAAGCTGAGCTGCTCCACACTGGGCAGCTCCTGCTCCTGGGTGTCTGGGACGCTGCTACCTCTTACAGCCCCACGGCCCCCTCCCCGCTTGTCTCTCGGCACCCATCGGTTTGGGTAGAGCATCTGCGCTTGGAGAACTCTGTTCATTGCTAAATGTGCTGAGGATGATAACCCTGGGGTGACTGGGATGAGGAGGAGGCCAGGTGCTGCTCCCTGAACATGCTTATTCACAATGGCTTTGGCTCCATATCAGTGAGGTTCCACTCGGACAAGCCCACTGCCCTCCACCAGGCACAAACTGCAGAGTCTCCTTGCCCAGAGAGCCAGGAGCAGTGCTTTTATTTAGCTCTGGGAACAGTGAGTATATGGGCAACTGTTTCCCTTTCACACTGGTTTGAGAAGGTCTTGGTGACTACCGAGCTCTGGGAAGGGCGAGGCCAGGGAGAGCTGTGGCACAGGATGGCAAGCTGAGCATAACCCACTGAGCCACCCCAGTCTGGAACTGGTGCTGAGCTTGCTGTGTGCATTCTTGCGTGAAATGTTTTTGCTTATTCTGGTGATTAATGCATCACTGCAGGGCAGTCAGGGGTTTCTGGCCTCAAGTGATGATATCGCGTCCTTCCAGCACAGCGCCCAGGGCTGTGGGGACATGGCCCTTCCTGGACTGGGATCAGAGCAGAGCAGCATGCATACATCTGGGGCACCAGGAACCCTCTGTCACCGAATTTACACTTGCTCTCACCCACTTGTCAGCGGCTGCAGCACAGTAAAGCTGCTGGATGCCTGGCTGAGGCACAGGAACATCCCAGGCATTCCTGGGCGCAGCAGCGCATGATTGGGATGGGGGCACACAAACAGCAGCCCTGGTGACAGGCCCTCAGACCAGAGCTGAGTGCCGGTCTTTGCTCCTGAGTTGGGTGCAGTGAGCCATGGGCCTGGCACAGCTCTGGCAGCACAGGGTCCCCCTCCTGCATGGTGCTGGCATGGAGGCAGCTCCATGGCACCAGAACACAGCACAAAGCAGGGTCAGGAAGGCAGAATATCACTGTAAGCTCATCTGCCAAAGCTGTGCCCTCTTGGAGCACACAATGCAACCCCAGCCTGCAGAGTCCTCCTGGAAGGATGCTCAGAGCTTGGCAGGACAGGGCAGTGTGGGCAGGGTAGGCTCAGATCCCTCTCCAAAGTGCCCATCCAGGGCTCAGGATGAGCTATAGCCACCCCTCCTGCCCAAGCACGGGGACTGTATGTCATGGCTCTGCTGGCCCCAGTGTCGGAGCTGTGCATGCCACTGCCTTTGCAGGTCTGGTGCTGGACACGTGGGACCTGCAGCTGGAGCGCAATGGGCGGGAGCACCGGACGGCGGACATGGGGTGCAAGCAGCTGGTGGTGCGGCGGGGGCAGCCCTTCAACATCACCCTGCACTTCTCGGGCCGCGGCTACGATGAGGGGATGGACAAACTCTCCTTCAACGTCGAGACAGGTGAGTGCCCCCACATCAGTGCCACAAAGGAGGGCTGTGCAGGTGCCATCGCCCTCTGCCCCTGCCCCAGGACTCACCTCTGCTCCCACAGGGGCTGTACCAAGGGACCTGCCTCATCTCACACAGTCCCTGTCCTCCTGTTCCCACCTGGCAGAGGCTGGTGCTGTGCACAGCTTTTATCACAATAAGCAAAATAGGTAGAAATTCATCTCCTTAATTGGAGTGGAAGGGAAGCAGTAGAGAAATACAACAAAAGGCCGCCACCACCTATTCCTCCTTCTTCCGCAGCCAAGCCAGACTTGGGACACACCGGAGCCTCCAGCTCACCTGGCCTTGGCTGTGGCCGGGAACCTGCCCAACCCTCTTGCCCCTCTGAGCAAAATCAGCAAAGTCAATCTTTTCAGCCAGAGGTATCACAGCAGTTCTGCTGATGAGCTTTACGCACAGCCCCACCACTGCTCAGACACCCCCAGAGCAGGGCTTGCTCAGGAAGCGTTCCCATGGAGCACTCCCGGCACAGCCCCGGGCAGAGCCAGGGATGGAACCATCCCTCCTGCAGCCCGGAATGGGACTGTCGCTCCTGCAGCTCGGGATGGGACCGTCCCTCCTGCAGCCGGGGATGGGACCGTCCCTCCTGCAGCCGGGGATGGGACTGTCCCTCCTGCAGCCCGGGATGGGACTGTCGCTCCTGCAGCCGGGGATGGGACCGTCCCTCCTGCAGCCGGGGATGGGACTGTCGCTCCTGCAGCCAGGGATGGGACCGTCCCTCCTGCAGCCGGGGATGGGACTGTCGCTCCTGCAGCCCGGGATGGGACCGTCCCTCCTGCAGCCAGGGCTGGGTGCAGCTGCCGGGCAGGGGCTCGGCCCCGCCAGCTCATAGCGAAGGGAGAGGAAACTCTTTCTCAGACAAGAGCTATTTTGGGTCTGCAGCGTCCTGCTGAGTCAACCCAGACAGAATTAGAAGTAAAACGGCACCCGGGGTTCCTTGCAGGGTAAAACTCTTCCACCCCAAAAGCTCTGGTGACAAACCCAAACCTAGCACCTCTCAGCTTTACCCTAAATCAGCAGCTCCAGTCCCGCAGGGGCTGCACACCCACTCCCACCCCTCGGGTTTCCTCAGGCCATGCTACAGGCAGTCCCAGGCTGGTTTTGCTGCAGGAGCAGCCCCAGGGGCAGCTTTCCAGGCCAAGACACAGGCTGGCGGAGGTTCTCCTGGGCTGGATCCTGGCCCCGGCTCTGGAAGAAAGAGGGCAAAGGTGCTCACAGAGGCACAGGGCACTGCCACCCCACTGGCACTGCCCCTGGCACATTCCTCACTGGGGCTGGACCCACTGCCCTGTCCCCCCAGCCTGGGACAGCAAAGCCACTGAGGGTGCATGCCAGCTCCCAGTAGAAAGAGGGGAGGAAGAAGAGAGTGAGAATAGAGCTGTGCTTTTGCAGCAGCCGTGTTAGCAGAGCCCTGCTCAGTGGTGGAGCCCGGGGGGATGTTGTGGGCTGTGGAGGCAGGAGCAGGAGGAAGAGGAGGAGGAGGAGGAGTAGGCAGGTTCCTGTGGCTGCCCATCCTACGGCAGCACCAGGCTGGCCCTTGCCAAAAGGACACTGTGAGCTCAGCCCAGCCTCCGCGGGAGGAGAAACTGTGTCACTCTCATGAGTTCACGAGTATTTTTGGTGACTGGTCTGACGCCCTGCCCACGGTGTGGGTGAGGGCTGGCGAGGGACCAGCCAGGGCTGTGCTCCGGCAGGGAGGAGTGGTTGGCAGTGGCACCACTGCCCTGGCTGGGCTGCCAGCCAGGCACTGCATGGCCAGGGAGCTGCCAGGCCAGGCTGGGTGTCACCACTCCAGGGAGCAGGTCTGGAGCTGGCTCAGTGCAGGTGGCTTGGCCATGGCTACAGCTTGGAAGGGCCAGCAGGGATTACGCTGTCCTGGGCTCGGCACTTTGGCCACTGAGGTAATTTCTAATCCTGGGATATTTGCAGCAACGCCTGAGGCTGCACATGTGTCGTGGGGCTCCCAGTGACTCCCATGGGGGTCCAGGGTTCACGACTGGGCTCCCCCAGCCCCCATGCCACGGGCTGTGGCAGGACAGGGCTGTGTGGGCACAGGCACTCAGCAGCTCCTCTCAGAACAGAGACAGGTGGGTGCAGCTGAGAGGAGAGACCTGGCTCTGGGGTGGGCACAAGGGCAAGCAGCCCCTGTGCTCTGCCAGTCCAGGATTGCATCTGTCCTGCCCTAAACAGTGTGAGATGTGCCTGAGCCCCCAGCAGCTGGGCTACCCTGTGCTCCCAGAGCCCAACAGACCACATGATGAATGTCCCCAGGCTGTGACAACCAAGGTCTGGGCAGCTGCCACAGGACAGGGGGCTTGGTGCAGGTCCCCTGGGTGCATCCCCCATGGCAGGGGACTCCCAGGGTCCCCAGTGTACTGGGAGAGCTGACCTGCTCCTTCTTAACAGGGCCCTGCCCCAGCGAGACATCAGGAACCAAGTCCCACTTTTCCACGACTGACTGCCCCGAGGAATCGTGCTGGAGCGCCGCGATCCAGCAGCAGGACGGGGAGTCCCTTTCTGTCTCGCTCTGCTCCCCTCCCAACGCCCGCATCGGCCGCTACACCCTGACACTGGAGGCCTCCACTGGCTACGAGGGCTCCAGCTTCCACATCGGAGACTTTGTCCTGCTCTTCAACGCCTGGCACCCAGGTGAGGCTTTCACCATCCTGAACCCAGGGGTTCCTGGGTTCAGGCAAGCACAAGCCACTCCCCAGGTCTGACAGGGCTGCACATCCCTGCAGGTCTCACCCCACTGCAGACCCCAGCTGCCCCGAGCCCTGCCCTGAGCTCATGTCTAACCAGAAATCCCTGCTTTCCTTCCATTTCCACATAATCCTGCAGTAGGTCAGGACCACGAGCATCCTTCCCCACCCTAGGACATACCCAGCACCCCAAACACCCAATACCCCATCTGGGCTGCCACACCACACAGTGCCCATGGGAGCTCACCACTGTGATGCTGCAGACCCTAGGCAGTCCCCAGCAGCTCCTGGCCAGGCAGTGGGCAGGGGAAAAGCCTGTAAATGCCCCTACTTGTCCCCAGCTGTCCCTACTAGCTCCCAGTTGTCCCTACTTGCCCCCACCTGGCCTGCCCCACCCAGGCACCCAGCTGTGGGCTCAGCGATAGGGATGTCACTGTCCTGGTAAAATTTGGGCAGCCAGACCCAGAGGGAAGGCTCAACTCAGAGCTGCAAGGTTTTACAGCCCTGGGATTTTCCTCTCTCCGTGTCCTTTCCCTGCCCCTGGACCAGCCGGTTTCCTGGATCTCAAACACTCCATACTCAGTCCACAGAGATAAGGAGCTGTAGGAAGCTCTGGTCAATCAGGTCTGTGCCAAGTTCTGGGGATGGACATGTGGAGTTTCCTTCTGCAAACATTTCCAGTAAATACTGATTTTCACAGCAGTAGCTGCTGTGAGTGAAATGGCTTGGGCTGTGCTCACCCGCTCTCACTGCTCCCTCAGGGAGGTCTCCCCTTCTGGGAAAAGACCCGACTCTATTAAATAAAAGGGAGGAAAGAAAGAGAAATGGGAAAGAATGAAGAGCAAACCACAAACACACTGAAACTTTCCCATCAGCTCAAATCAAACTGGGCTGAAATTCCTCAGCAGTTTTTTCAGGCGGGAGCAGTTTCAGCCCCTGTTGCCCCATTTCCCACTGGATGCATCCCCAGGGAGGGGCAGCCCTGAGGGGGTCAGGGGGCTGGTGGCACAGGGCAGAGCCCTGTCCCCATCACTTGCTGTCCCCACAGAGGACACGGTTTTCCTCCGAGACGAGGATGAGCGCCGCGAGTATGTGCTGTCCCAGGAAGGGCTCATCTTCCAGGGCACCTACAACTACATCTTCTCCATCCCCTGGAACTTTGGCCAGGTGAGCGGGCCTGGCCTCTGGGACCCTTGGGAGCCCCAGCTGACCACAGCCTGTGCAGCCCTGGTGCTGCAGGGCACAGGGACTGGTGTCATGTGTGTCCCCCCCAAACATGCACCCCAAATGCTGTCAGCACCTCAGGGTGCGGTTGTGGGTCAAACAAACCTGAACCTCACTACCCAGAGGGAATGTGCTGACTGCAAAGCATGGCAGGGTGAGGGGAGTGTTTCCCCATGACTCCTGGGGGCCCCATGGCCTTGCGCCCCTAATCGGGGTGGCCCTGCTGTGCCAAGGGGCTGGTGCCTGATAACGCGCTCCCCGACACCGCGCCGGGGTCGCCGATAAGGCAGTGCCTGCACCCCGAGCTGCAGCCCCTGCTGCACAGGGAGAGCTCAGCCACTCCCCCAGAGCAAGGGCAGGGATTCTGTGGCCTCCACAGGATCCATGCCTCAATTCAAGGAAGGGCTGTGACTCAGCCCTGATGGGAAATAGGTAGTTTCCACAGAGGTTACCTCCATGCATGACCCCAGTGTGGCTGCAGGAAGCCGGATCCGGCCCCAGCGTGAAGGCAGGAGCTCACCCACAGACTTCTCAGGCTGAGTGGGGATGTCACTCAGCGAGTGCTGGCCAGGGAGGGGACCCTGGGAAGGTGTGACCTCCTGTCCCCAGCAGTTCTGCTTGCAGGGGCATTGTGGTGAGCCAGGGAGGGAGGACAGAGGTGCCAGAGCCCCTGTAGGGACCTCACATGCCTTTTCTCCCTGCTCTCCACCAGTTTGAGGATGACATCTTATCCATCTGCCTCAACATGCTGGACATAAACCCCAAACACCTGAGGGACCAGAACCGGGATTGCTCCCGCCGCAATGACCCCGTGTACATCGGCAGGGTGGTGAGCGCCATGGTGAGTCTGGGGTGCACCCAGCAGGGTGTCCCCAGCACCCCACATTCCCTGGGGTGCAAACCATGCCCAGCTACAGCTGTGACAGAGAGGTGGCATTAACCATCCCCCCAGTTAGGTAATTTTCCTTCTCTGATGTGGTTTTTACATCCTTTCCTGTTATTGCTCCTGTATATATAAGAGCCTTTTAAGAGGAGAGGAATAGCAGGGTAAGTCACAGACCATCCCAGGAACCGTTTTGGGTTAATCACACTGAAATTCCTAGGCCAGAGGACTTGTTTCTAAAATTCATCTCTAATTAGCACTGCATCCCAGTGAGCTCTTGCGTGGATACCAGGATGCTAATGTGGGTGACAGCGCATGTGAATGGGGCAAAAGCTTTTTCCCTCTCTCCCCAACCTGCTCATGCCTGTCCATCCATCCATCCATCCATCCATCCATCCATCCATCCATCCATCCATCCATCCATCCATCCATCCATCCATCCTCTCTTTTCCTGCCACAGGTAAACTGTAATGACGAGGACCGGGGGGTCCTGGCAGGGCGGTGGCACGACCCCTATGATGATGGGATGAACCCCATGGCCTGGATTGGAAGTGTGGATATTCTCAAGAGGTGGAAGAATTTTGGGTGCCAGCCAGTCAAGTATGGCCAGTGTTGGGTCTTTGCTGCTGTGGCATGTACTGGTGAGAGCAGATGTCTCTGGTCTCCCCTTCCCCACATGACAGGGTCACCCGGGTCCCCCCCATCTCCCATCCCTGCCCCCTGCCCTCCAGCCGCTCCTCCTGCTACAGCCAGAGAGAAGAGCTGGGGCTGGCTGCAATCAGCCTGCAATGATTCCTTCGCAATTAGCTCTCTGTTATTCTAACCTGTCAGGAAGTAGAGGGAAAACGTTATAGAAAAGGGCTTTGGTTTTTCCATCAGCTCTGCCTGCCCAGCCAGGCAGCAAGGGAGGGGCTGGGGCAGGACAGGGGGAGGGAAGTGGCTTTAAGGCCAAGTTTGTTATAAAGTCACCGAGATCAAAATAATGTCACGGCCACCAGGGCAGTCACACTGGGAAAAAAGAGGAGAACAATTCCAGACTGTCTGCTGCTGGGAAATACACATGCTCGTGCAGCTTTGCCCCAAGAAAAATGCTGTCTCTGTGCGTGCATTGATGTTTCACAGACAGATGAGACCCTTTTTAGGGGAGAGAAATAGGAGAAAATTAAAGTGGATATTCAGCGACTCGCAGAGTTTTACAGCCTTCCTTTGAAGTGCTGTAACTGCCTCCCTGCTCCCCGGGGAGCTCCGTGCACAGTGAAAGACAGCTGGGAGATGAAATCAGGGGTTCAGCACGGCTGCCCACACTCTCCCTCCAAAGCTCTCCCAGACACTTCTCTGCCTTTTTTCTAGGAGGATATCAAACCTGTCAGGCTGTCAGGGCCATGTGCCACCCAGCTTGCCTGTGCACAGCGACTGTGGGAACTGACTCTTCCTGGGCATCAGTCCCTGGGCACCCCTTTGGTGGGGAATGGAAGGGAAGGAGTTGTGCCAACCTGGGGCTCCATGGGAGAGGGGCTGTGCAAACCTGAGGGACAGGAGTGGTGCACAATTGGACCCGTCTCACCCTGCCCTTCTCCCCACAGTCATGCGGTGCCTGGGAATCCCCACCCGGGTGGTGACCAACTACAACTCAGCCCATGACACAAATGCCAACCTGACCATTGACCACTACCTCAATGAGAACGGAGGGCAGGAGCGGCAGTCCTGGGACAAGATCTGGTGAGCAGCATGGTGGGACCGCAGCCTGTCCAGCCCCAGGGCTGCCTCTGCCCCTTCTCCAAAGCCTGGCGGGCACTAGGGAAGGCTGAGGCTTCTGTGTCCTGGCTTCCCTTGTAGGAACTTCCACTGCTGGGTGGAGTCCTGGATGGCCCGTCCAGACCTGGCAGGTGCCTACGATGGGTGGCAGGTGCTGGACCCGACACCCCAGGAGAAGAGTGAAGGTACAACGTGCACCGCACAGATTCTTCATCTGCCTCACACTCTGACATGCCAGGGTCACCCCACCACAGCCACCTCTTGCCCCTGCAGTGGCTGAACCCTGGGGTGCTGACAGTGGCTCTGCTCCCTGCAGGAGTTTACTGCTGCGGGCCGGCCCCTGTCAAAGCCATCAAAGAGGGGGACATACAGCTGAAGTACGACATCCCCTTCATCTTCGCGGAGGTGAACGCTGACGTGGTGTACTGGGTGGTGCAGGCCAATGGGATGCAGAAGCAGAGCATCCAATCCTCCATAGTGGGGAAGAAAATCAGCACTAAGAGCGTGGGCAAGGACAACAGGGAGGACATCACCCACAACTACAAATACCCAGAGGGTACGGGGGGCTGCATGGGCAGAGACACTCGGGGGGGATGTGGCTATTGGGAAACAACTGCAGCAGGAGGGCTGCAGGGCTTGGGGCAGAACAGCCTGGGCCATGCCCATCCCGCAGCTCCAGGAATCACAGGAATTGTGTACACTGCAGGGTCTCAGGAGGAGCGGGCAGTGTTTGAGAAGGCAGAGCACGAGAAGAAGTCCATCACGGAGGAGGATGAGGCGTTGCACCTCAAGATCAAGGTCTCAGAGGGTGCAAACAAGGGCCATGACTTTGATGTTTTCGCTGTCATCAGCAACAACACAGACGTGGGACGTGTGTGCACGGTGAGGATGTGTGCCCGCACCACCACCTACAATGGCTCCAACGGGCCCCAGTGTGGCATGACAGACCCGATTGACATCGACCTTGAGCCACGCTCAGGTAAGGGACTCACCAGTGGTGAGGGGGCTGCTTCTCCAAGCATTGGGTCATCACCATGCCCATGTTCAGCTGCTCGGTAGGTAGTGCCCCTTCAGGGCATTCTCCTTAGTTATCTGCCACTGTGGATCTTCGACCTTTATTGAGAGGATGAGGAAATTGCTCAGGCAGAGGCGGGAAATGCATTTGGAGCTGGACAAGCCACTGCTGCTGTCATGCTGTAGGAGCAAGCTGGGCACACCCAGGCTGCCATCCCTGGGTGCTCCATAGCACTCCTTGTATTCCTCCTGCTTTCCCACACACCTCGAGGCTAGGCTGGGCTCTCCAGTGGGATCTTCCGACTGCAGGGACTGGGACTGGCCCAGGTCAGCCCCAAGCACACGGTCCCAGGTTGGAGGAAGTGGGCGGTACTGGGTTTACTGGCCGGCAGTGCTGAAGCTCTTGGTGTCTCCCTGGGTGGACGTTCAGCCGCAGAGCCGTCCTGGCACGGCCCCTGAACTTCCCCTTGCCCTTGTCACATGTGAGCATCACCATCTGGTCATTAAACGCGAATTTAGGTTTATGAGAGTTTGCCAGAGACCCTTCAGGGCTTGGAAAGGCCACACATCTGCTGGCCTGGAACAGCCAAGTGTTTACCCTGCGCCAAGCCCTGCTCCTCACCGGCCCGTAGCACACACAGTGCTCGGCGCCCTGCCAGATGTTGAGCTGCGCTCCAGGAATGAGGAGTGTGCCGGCTCTCTGCGCTGTGGAGGGGTGTGGGACGTGCCTCTGCTCATGCTGGCAAAGGCACCAGCAGGTACCAGCGCCCGCTCAGAGTCCTCTGCAGGGCTGGATGGGGACACTGGGGCCCTATGTGCCCACCCTGCTAGAGGAGCCCTGCTGGCCTTAGGGGTCCGTAATGTTCCTGTGCGCAGGTTAGTCCAACATCGTTTTCTCTAAAGCTTTAATTACGAGCTCCTGAAGCTTCTCTCCCCAGCTCCTGCCTCAGACAGGACCCCAGGATTTCCCCAGACTGCATCCTTTAGGGCACCCCAGTGCCTTGTGCTAATGTTTGTTCCTCTCCCCATAGCCTCAGTCAGTGCTACAGCACTTCAGTCCTGACCCAGGAAGGTCAGGCTCCATTTCCCACGGTCATGGCTGCTCAGGGGTTGTTGCCCAAGGCAGCTCTGCAGCTGGTTGCCTTCAGCCTCCTTCCCCTTCAAGCTCCACCCCCAAGGACTTTGGGATAAACAGCACCCTCATGGGTTGCCAAAGGCTGGCAAAGCCCCTCTGGGACCCTGGTGCAGGCATGATCTTGTGTCTTGCCCTGGGACACGGCTCCTTCTCCTCCTCACACCCTCAACATCCCTTCCGGCCCCTGGGGTTGGAGCCACAGTCCTGCAGGGACCCCAACTCCCCTATCCTTGCAAGGAGCCTTGAGAAGCTTCCAGGGAGCCCAAACCATCCCAGCAGCAGGCAGGGACCAGCACAGTGTTGGGGCTGCTGTAGATGCTGACCATGCTCTGCTTCCCCTTCCAGAGAAGAGGGTGCCCATGCGCATCCTGTACGCACAGTACAAGGACAACCTGACCCAGGACAACCTCATCAAGGTGGTGGCTCTCCTGACAGATCACCAGACTGGCGACATCATGGTGGCCGTCAGGGATGTCTATGTTGAGAATCCACCAATCAAGATCAGGGTGAGGGTCCAGTGTCCCATCCCGGGCTGTTTTGGAAGGGGCAGGGTGTGCTGTCATCACCCTGAGGGGTCACCCTTTGGGCAGCAGATCCTGTTCACTGAGCAGGGCTGCATCCCCTGGGACCTGCATCAGTCCCACCAGGTCCAGGGCAGGGGGAGGACTGTGGCGCCCAGGAATAGTGGTGCTGGGGGTCCAACTTCTCCTACTTGCAGATTTTAGGAGAGCCAATGCAGAATCGGAAGCTGGTGGCAGAGATCAGCCTGGTGAACCCCCTCGAAGTGCCCCTGAACAACTGCGTGTTTGTGGTGGAGGGCACTGGCCTCACCAAGGGGCAGCTGATCAAGGAGCTGTAAGAACTTTTCTTTCTTCACCTGCCTGGAATATTGGGAGTGGGATAGGGGTGGATTTCTGTGCCTCGAGCCCCCAGGGAGGGCAGTCCTGGGGCACAGCAGGAGCCAGGGCTGGGCTGGTCCCTGTGGACTCAGAGCATCCCTACGTCACCCTCGCTGGGGAAGGGGCTTGGCCACCCAACAAGAGCCCTGCTGCCCAGGGTCCCAGCACTGTTCTGTGGCACCACAGGCACAGGGAGGGTGACAGGGCCCCTGAAGGCTGATGGGACCCACTGACCCCCTTGTCCTCCCACAGTGAGGTGCCGGTGGAGCCGCAGGCGGAGGCCAAGTTCCGTCTGGATCTGGTGCCACAGCAGTCGGGGCTCCAGAAGCTGATGGTGGACTTTGAGAGCGACCAGCTGAGGGGGGTGAAGGGCTATCGCAATGTCATCATCGCGCCCCAGCCCATGTGAGCAGCCGCCGTGGGCCCCCAGCTGCAGAAACCCTGCCTCGCTGGCCCCCACTCCCTTTAGCCCAAGGAGGGTCCCAGTGGTGCAAAGGGCTGCCGGAGCCCAGCCTGACCCCGATCCAGTGGCAGCGGTGCCACGCTCCTCCCCGGGAGCAGGGACAGGATGAAGGAGCTGGTGGCATCCTGGGGCTCCCATGGCAGCCACTCGCTTCACCACTGTTCCCTCACCCGAGGGGTTGAAACGTCCCTGTCCTGCCTGTCCCACAGCACCAGGTGCAGCCTCGTCCTCTGTGCTGTGCTGACAGCCCCGGCCCCCAGAGCCCCTTTCACAGACACAGCAGCAGAACGACCCCCCTCCAGCCCCGACTGCACCCGCCATCGCAATTCTCTGACTGCAGCTCCGTAGAGAGAGTTTGTATACTGTGAGCACAAAGCTGTCTATACACCATACATACACATACATAAAGAACAAATCTATAAATACACACTGCAAATAACCTACTGCTTGGGTACAGCCAGGCATTGGCTTTGATAACCGTCCCAGCACTGCAGACACTGGCAGGGAGGGACAGGATGTTACCTTGACATGAATCAACCATGCAAGCACTGAATAAAAACTCTATTTTTCACTTCTAAAGGTAGACCTGGCTCTTCTTGCATTTCCTCTCCCCACAGCAACACCCATCTGCTCCCTTGCCCAGCACACAAGTGGGTGGGGATGAGTTCCCCCAGCCCAGCACTCAGGTTGGGGTGGGGGGGGGTTATTGCCATGGCTGCCACTGCAACCCCGTGTTGGCCACCCACTCTGCCCCAAGTTGGCCTGGCCTGGTGTTCTTGGGGTGCTCTGCAGCTCAGGGGTTGTACCCAGGAAGAGGTGTGATCCCAGGGGTTCTCCCAGGCCCATGGCATGACTCTGCAGCACCCATGGCACAGGGTAAAGATGTGCTCGGCCCCCAAGGCAGCCACCCCACACATCCCCAGGATGGCTCCGTGCTGTGAATGTGCACAGAGAACAGGAGAGAGAACCATTTGATTACCCATCCCTGGTAATCAAACCAACAGGTTTTGCACACCCAGGCTCTGAACAGGGGCTGTCCATCCAGCCTGAAGCAGATGAAGGGGTGTCTGGATCAAGCACTGGGATGCAGGAGAATGCAGATTGGTCTCACGCTTGGAACTGGGGTCAAGGCTCCACTGAAGATAAACACTTCCCATGCCAGAACAAGTCTTCCTGCCTGCTCTCCATAAACAGGGTGGGAGCCTCCCTGTTCCCATAAACAAACACCACAGAAACCATTACAGAGCTGGTGGTCTCCAGCTGAGGGTCCCACAGCTGCTGCAGCCCCAGCAGAGGGGATGCACTGGCCTAGGGGGACAGTCTGGGGGACAACGGGACCCTGCTCACACTAGATTGTCCTAGTCACCCTGACATTCCTGGCATCTCCCATCCCGTCCGTAATCAAAGCTGGATGGGGAGCTAGGAACATTTCCCACCCAGGACAGCCCATGCTCCAGCTTCCCTTTGTGTTTATCTTTATGATGAGATAAAAACTCCACACGCAGAGCTCCAGGAACAGCTGCTGCTACCCCAAGCCAGACTGGGGGTCATGGCCAGATCTCCCCACACCCCAACTCTGTTTCCCCCATGGGAGGCCAAGGACCCATCTCAACTCCCTTCCAGCCTCAGCTCCTGCTCCCAAGTACGGGACTGGAGTGGGTGCCCCTGGGCAGGGGTGGGCACTGTTGGGCCCAGGCTTCACACACAGCAGCATGTTATTTGACCAGCAAAACCTTCCAAGACAACCCTTCCAGAGAACCACAGGGTGCATCTCCCCTTACCTTGAGGAGCTTTAACAACACATCTCCCTCTCCAGCTTTTCTCAAATGCAATGAGAAAAAGTAGTTGGGGGCTGGGACCCCCATGGAGTACAGTGGGATGGAGGGGAAGTCTGGCCCAGGGAGGGATGATGAGGGATGAAGAGCTCTCCCAAGTGACAGAGTGGCCACCCCATGGTGTGGGGACAGGGCAGGAGTTCCAGGAGGGATGAGATGAGGGTTCTCTCCTCCGGCAGCCAGGGTAAACCGTCGGGGCCATGCCAACTCCCAGCTCAGGCAGCATCAAACCCCCAGACACCAGTCCCAAGAGCACAGGGCGTTCCAAAGAACCCCGAAGGAGTTAATGGCACAAACAAGCACTGCCTTTCCCTGTCAGGAACATTCCTCAGCCCAGCGATGATACACGGCCCTGCTTTAGAGCATTTGTTCCTCGGCTTTGCTGAGCCAGGCCTCCAGCTGCTCAGCGCCTGGGTTAAAAATAACCAGCAGCTCCGCCGCTTCGGAGCTGGGTCCTGATAAAATAAACATTAGCACAGCTATTCATGAAGGTCACTCCCATCCATCTGAGCCTCAGCACAGCAAGGCTGCTCTGTTGAGAAACGAGCTTGGAACAGACTCCAAACACTGCGGTTACAGTTTGGTGCTGGCTCTTGGGTTTGTCCTCCATTATCCCCAGCGCTGGGGTCAGCTTCCCTGTGCCCATGCCACATCACTGTTGTGGCCCTGTGCTGCATCCATCTCCCTGAGCCCATCCCAGGTCACTGATGCAGTCCTGCATTGCATCCCTCAGACCCTTTGGCACCCATGCTGTGCAAGCAATAAATTATGAATTAAATATTTCCAGCATTCATTGTGTGGGAGGGTTTGCAATTCAACAGTAGCCCAAGCGCCAAAGCCAGGCGGGAGCATTCACACATCAAGGTGGTTACGGATACCCCTCGGCTCGCCGGAGATGCTGACTTGCCAAGAACTGATGGTAAACTCATTTTAGACTTGAGGACCTTTAACTTACCTTCATTGATGGATCGGAACTAGAACAAACTCCCATAGATCAGAGCTTTCACAAGAACAAATCTGTGGAATTTTCAAATTCTGCTGCCTCTCCAAATGTCTCTCTCTTCCTCCTCCACAAACATGGACATTTTTACGCTCCTTGAGCCAACAAGACACCTGAGGCACCATCAAACAGCAAGAGAAAGACTCAGCAAACCCCAGATGGTAGGAGGTCCCACTGTGCCCTTGCAGGAAGTCACCCACTCTTCCATGGCCATGGGATGTGCAGGAGACACTATGGAGAGATGCCTCTTCCAGCAGGGCCATCCTGGGGAGCTGTAACTCCAAAAGCCTTTCTGTGTCTGCCTGACCCCTTCATGCAGCCTCCCCAGGGAGCAACCCCTGTCCCATCCCTCCCATCAC
Organism: Grallaria varia; assembly: GCA_013396735.1. NCBI lineage: Eukaryota > Metazoa > Chordata > Aves > Passeriformes > Formicariidae > Grallaria > Grallaria varia. The sequence goes on along the minus strand of VWZG01008762.1, from coordinate 2,847,463 downwards.
AGTAGGCTGGACTGACACACACAGACCCATAAGGACTGGTGAGAGCCAGCTGGGTGCTGGCAGCAGCAGGAGATGATGACAGTCAGCCACTTGTCTCTTCCCAGAAAGCAAGACTTCTCTTCCTAGAAAGCAGAAACAAGACTCATCTCTTCCCAGAAACAAGCAACAAGACCCTAAATCTGTTTATGATTTACTGTTAGCTGTCACACAGATTTGCTCGGTCAGCAGCAGTGCAACCCTTGGCCGTCATGAGCCAGCCAGGCTGCAACCCCATCACATCCCTGAGCCAAAAACCCCCCAGTGGGACCTGGATTTGCAAACCCAGAGCGTAGCCTTGATGGGCTGCAGAACACCAGCCCCTCAGGCTGCTCTGTGCTCTGGGAACATTTCTGTGCCCAAAGTGCTAATTTGCCTAAAGTGCCCTCCTGTGGCTGCCCCATGCTGGCTGGTCCCTGGAAACCCCTGCCTGCTCCTGGGATTTCCTAGGGGAGATCCTGGGTATTCCCTGCTGATGATGACGGGCTGGTCAGAACAGACACCTGTTTGATACTACTCAGTCTCCCAGGACAAACAGTAATCTTCCCTTGTCTCAGAGAATCAGAACTATGAAGACACACAGATGCAGTTTGAGGTCAAGAAAAATGTTTCCTAATTAAGTGCCAAGAAATACACGAGGCCAACTGGGTGTCCTGTTTAAACACATCCTTCCCTCCTCCATTCCCTGGACAGCACACAAAAAGCCTCAAAACCTGCCCTTGATGACTGCAGCAGTCACTGGCCATCATCTGCTGTGGCAAACACTGTGGCCGATGTCCCATCATCTCTCTGGAACAGCTGCTTCACTGATCCACATGGCATAGCCGGGCAGGTTAGTAATGAGGATGCCTGGCATAGGATTTGGGACACAGTCCCAGTGCTGCTGCTCTCTCCCCAGGTGATGCCCATCTCCTCCCCATGCCTTCCCTCTTGCATCGCTGCCCTGCCCACCTGCCCTGGGTGTCTCACAGGCAGGAGCACTGGTCCACCAGCACAACCATAGTTTCATCTGCTCCAGCACCTGTGGAGGCCTGTGAGGCCCTTGGCCTTTATTAAACTTCTGGCTAAATGTTGTTATGTAAAGCTGCTACTGAAAATACAAATAAAGAACCCATTTCCTACCTACAGTTGCCTTCCAGCAGACAGGAAGAGGCAGTGAAATCACTGGCAAATATGTGTCCCAGTCTCAATCCAACAGACTGGTGCCATGTCTGCAGTGAAATTTCACCCAAGTATTTCAACAGGTCTTTTTTTTTTTTCAGATGGCACAAGGTGCATTTTATACTTTTTCTATCTAATCCTGAAGACAAACACACATGAAGTTTGGAACTGACCAGCGAACATAACATCTGGCACATGTAAGTAGCCAGATGAAGCCCACAGCATCCCACCCCAGGTAGAAATGCCAGCAGCACAACTGCCCACCTCCCGCCCCAAGGCTCTACCAGCCCTTCCTTACCACCATCTCAACCTGGGATCTCACAGACTGACCTGCTGGTGAGCCAGGAGTGAGTTCTCACCTTGTACAGGTGCATAAGCCAACACTCTTTGGTTACACAGCAATGCCTGCTGAGCACGCAGCAAAAGGAACACACCGGTGCACTGAGATACGAAACTGCACAGACAGCTGCATGAGGAGTCAAATATTTTTGGAGGCATTTGTTCCAGTTCTTAAAAAAAACAACAAAAACACCATTCTCAAAGGCAAAGAAGGACAGCCAGTACCTTGCCACATTTATGTCTTTGAAAACCCCACCCTAGTTCCTACACCAGCACACAAAGGTGGTTTTCACCAGGAGGAACTGCACCAGCTCCCTCCTGCTCCCACAGTGCCACGTGCCCAACCCCTGCACGGCTTTGTGAGAGCAGTGCTAAATGTAGCTCCTTTAAGGGAAGATTTGTAAATCAGTATAAAACATAATCCGCTTTGCAGATACTCTCCGAGGCATATGAAACAATTACTGTTTGCCCACCGAGGCAGTCACAGACCAGTTAATTGAAGAACTCCTAAGCCCCCTGCCAAAACCTCCAGAATTAACTCCCAGGGCAATGTGAAGACCCCCAAAGCCAAAAGGCTTTGATCACACAGCACCACTGACGCTGCTGGAACAAGCAGCTGGGGCTCCTGCAGGGAGGCACCCTCCTCCCTTCCAGGTATGACTTTCATTTGTATTTTTCCCCAGAAATCCCACATTTTCACCCTGCATCAAAAATTGACACAAGGATTTCCCCAAGACACTTCCTAGACTTTAGATGGGGGCGGGGGGGAACCTCCAAACAAAACCCACGGGGTGCTGGAGCATTGAAAAAAAAAAAAAAGTAAAGCCACTACTGTTCAATGACACCCTCTTTATTCAAAAATAGATATCTATGAAACATTTCAGAATATACTGCTGTCCAATGGCAGCCTATATGTCTAAATTAATTCCTAAGTCAATTCATATACAGATTTAAGCTTTTGTTAAAAAAAGACACACCATGGGGAAATCTGTTTAACCTTGAGAGAATGTCACCTAGTTCACCAGATGCCCTTTGCCCAAAAAGTAAAACAAAATTAAAACCCACAAGACTTCATTTAAATTAAGCAAAATAAAACACACACATATATTTAGGGAAAAAAAATCTAAACATTTCAATTAGAAAAAGAAAAAAAAAAAGAGACATACAACTCTCTCACAGATCTGCCCAAAACACAAATGTGAGATGCCAACACATTTGTCTGTATCATTTTTTGACAGCTTTTTTTGTAGTATAATGGATACACACTCAATCAATGCTCAAAACAACTTGGTTTAAGCAGCCTTAGGGTAACTGTGTGAGCTGAGTCAGGATGGAAAAGTCTTTTGGTTTGGGTTCTCAAGGTTTATTGGGGGTTTGTTTGTTTTTCATTTTTGGCCAAAGCAGAGAGAATGTACAGTGCTTTATCTGAAGTCTGGACCGTAAAAGGCTGCACAGTCAAACCAACTCAGGGAACGGGCAGTTCTGCCACTGGAAAAAATTCTTGTAAACTAAAAACACATTTCTTGGCTGGGCAGGGAGGATGCAAGGAGCGTTAAAAAAGGACAAAAAGAAGTATTTGTCAGTAGGAAAAGGACATGAGCTTCTGAACTACCTAATGATCAAAAGATGCCGTGTTGCTTGCTGTAACTGAGCAGCGAACGGGCTACTGAACACCCTGCAAAATAAATTAATGCAGAGCAGAAGGAGCTTTGTGTTTCTGCAGGTTTCCTTTCCCAGCTTTGACACCAGCAGCTCAAGACCACAGGGAGGCACAGACACAGCACCTCAGTTCTCTTCAGCCTCTGTGTTGCAAAACCTGTGTTACCAGATCAAGCGTCGTCAGAAATTTAACCTGTTTTATAGTGAGAGGTGCTAAATTTAAACAGAATTGTATCCAAATTGGAATGGTTCAGTGATCACAGAGTCCAGCTTGTCAGACCTAACACACAAACTGAAATGTAACTACACCTCTGGCAGCTAAAACACTAGCCAGCAACATAATGGAATTAAGAGCTTTTAAAATTTGTCTTTTTTACACTTTTTCTGATTATAAAAATCAACTCACAATAATCTGTGACACAAAATTAAGTACATCTTTCTAATATCTACATGCATGGACATGGTACATGTGCATACAGGATATGTGCATATATATGGGTCTATTTTCTATATAAATAAATATTTATACCACATTTAACTTCTGTGCATCAGACAACTTCACTAAAGCTATGGAGAGAGTTTACAGCATCGTATTTTCAATGTAACCATCCTGACAGTAGACAGACAGTGCCTGTGACAGGGACACCAGCAGATGCCATACACCACTCCAATCCCTCAGTTCATTCAACCAAAGCTTCCATTACCATCTAACTTTGTACAGTGAAGGCAAAATGTGGTATAAATCTAAGGTAGCTAAAACAAAATTTACTTCCACTCCCACTTAGGTAACATCCAGTTCTGCTTTGCTCAGCACAGTGTAATTTGAGTCTAATTCACAAATAAAAGCTGCTTATTTTTATTGCCTGTGATTTCAACTTATGTCCATGCCACATGGGAACTACCCTCACGGCAGACCCACAGCAGAATGAGGAACTGCAGGTTTAGGAAAAGTCTTTCCCTGTACCATTGCTCAGCAGATGCTCTCCCCTTACACTGACATGGCAGAGGATCCGAATGCACACACACCCCTACAGGGCTCACAAGCCACTCCACTGCTCTGAGATGAGGCTCAGAAACCCAGTTAAAACAGACAAGACTTATTCAGAAATAACACGGTATTTGTACAGAGGGAAGATGCTCCATGGCCAACCTTCCTCTGAAAGCTTCCCAGGTATGTGTGTACATGATTCTCGTGACTTTTGTGGGGGTAACAAGTGCTAAGAGCAAACAGCAACTAAGGAATATGGGAAAAGGTCGAGAGAAATTTGCCTATATGGACCACCCCCCACTCCCTTCAGAGCTCACCAAACTCACTCCTCTTCCTCCCCTCACGTGAGCCAGTGTACTTAGAGAGGGTGAGCATGAGCAGCCAAGAGGTTGAAAGCAGGGTCTGCAAATTCCTTCCTACTGCAGAATTTGGAAGACTGGACTTCCAGCCAACACCAGAATCTTCTTACTTCTGCTGGTAATAATGGAAACTGGGGGACACGGTTTATTCTAGTCTGTTGAAAACAGGTCCCCAGCAGACGGCAGAGGTGCCAGACCTCCCGTGACATTGGGCAGCAGTGACAGGTCTGGAAGGCTCTGGATGTGGGATTTCAGCTCCTTGCGCACCTGGGTTACCCGAGCAAGCTTCTGTTTGTATTCCTGAGGGAAAGAGACAAGAGAACAAAGATTAAGCACAGGTTAATTAGCAGTGTTGTTACTTAAGCCAGGAGTATCTTCCAGGTGAGGACTCACAGAGGGTGACCAGGCCTGGTGCTCTGAGCAACTGCTGGCATGACTGCAGACCCTGCCATCTGCACCCAAATTCACAGCCTGCACGCAGGCTCTGGCATCTCCAACCAATACCCCTGCCCTGCCTTACTTATTTTATATGAAAAATGCCCCCAAACCTGCACCCACTGGGGCCTGAGAGAGCATTTGAGGAAAGTGTCACTGCAGAGTTACTCTATCCTCGTGTTCTTCCACAAAGACTGACTCACACCTGCTGCCAGTGTTCCTCTGACACCCCTTTGCTGTCAGAGGCCACAGGCTCAGGCACACCACAAGTATTACCATGCTGCCAAAATGCTCATGGCTTTCGAGCTTGATCAATTTTGAACATTTAATTAATCTAATTTTCCCTTTCAGGTCATTAAATCAAGCCTAAGTTTTGGCTGTCAAACAGGGTCTCCTCAGTGAGCCGTTGGATGACTCACGTTACAACCCCAGCAGCTGTGCCATGAGACTGGCATGGAAACACAGGTAGGATCACTGAATGTAAACCAGGGAAAGACACATCCACACCGCATACAGACACTAAAATCTTTAGAATTTTATTACAAATGGAGAAAAACGGGAAGTTAAAAACCCCTGAAGAGGAAACTTGCAAGTGGTTTTTCCACAAGTAAGGTCTGGATTGAGCAGCAGAAGTCCAGTAAGAAATCCCTATCCATGCACAGAAATCCCCCAAAAACTCAGAGACACCAGTGACTTGTGTGTCATTGTGAGAGAGTGGAGGACTTTGGAAATAAGAACCATACCTTGGTCAGTTCTGTTTAGAGGCCACTTAAGAACAGTCCAAGACACATCCAAGTTATCCAAGACAGAAGCTCAATTAAAGACCAATGTTTAAGTAATTTTCAAAGTTTTGTCATTCTAAATATTCATGTAACAGTAGACAAATTGAAGGAATAAAATCCCAGTGTCACATGATTACTTTTGGAATGTGCCTATTTTTCATGGTACCTCCAGAATGCAGGAAACAAAGAGCTTAATAGAAACACCATGCACAGAACAGGCCCCAACAAAGCCAGCTGCAATATCAACTTATTTTTCATTTCTTAAGTACTTGCCAAAGAGAATAGTTTACCAGAGAACAGAAATTTGTATCTCTGAAGATCAAATAAAACTAGGCACATGTTTAATCAAAACATCTTTCTGAAGAGTTTACAACTTTAATCCAGACTTTCTAACCTTCTCAGTGATGGAAATCTCTTCACCTTCTCCAAACATCAAAGCACAGCAGTTCCTGTGGGGTTACAAGCAAGGAGTTTACACTCTCTGTGTTTCATTATTTTGAGTTAGAACAGTGAGAGCAGCCGTCAATCGCAACAGCTCCCAATACCCCTGCAATGACTATGTAAATATATCCCATAATTTCCTGCCAGCACCAAATAAGAATGTCTTTTAACAGCCTATCTCAAACTTAAATGTTTTATGAGCCCCTGTGAGTTAACATACCATCTTAACCAAACACATCTGCTAACACACGCAGGATATAGTGATGTCCAAACAAAGCCCCCCCAGTTCCAATGAACTGCAGGATGCTGTTCTCAGGCCTAGAGAAGAATAACAAAAAAATCAAGAGAAGGTGCACACATTAATTCAGGATTGCAGGGAATTGTCTTGTTTCAATGAAAGAGAGACAATCAGGATCAAAATATGAATGCACCCACATCCCTAGTCACACTCTTTGGGGAATTCCTAAAGAGGATAACAAACTGAGAACGTCATGAGATGAAGACAAGAGAACAAGAACAAACATCCCAGATTTTTAGCATGAATAGAGCAGCAGATAAAGAGGGATGCCACGGAGGCACAGCATTCCAGCACTTGGCGTTCTTCTCCAAGCGAATGTGAGAGCCAACACTGGGGAAACGGAGGGATGGTGCCCAGATTCCTCTGCTCAGGGCTGGCACATCCTAAGCACAGCGAGGCAAGAGACAGAAACATCTACTGCATCACTGTATTCCAAACGCTCACAGACAGAAGGTGGAAAAGGCTGGAACTGGATATCCCCAGAAGACAATCTTAAAATAAAATTAAGAACTCATAATTCAGACCATTGTCAGGGAGCTGTGCTTATCCAGCCAGGAAAGAAGAGTTAGCGCTTTGTCAGGAATGCCAAACTGTCAAGAGAGACTGTCAACAGGTGTTACTTTTTCCTGTAGAAATTCTTACTAGAGAAAGGAAAGAAATGAGAAGGGCAAGGCAACTGGCTAGTCCTCTAGGTCTCACAAATGGGCAGAAGGCGCAAATTCCAGACCCAAGCCAAAATAATACTTCAAATGTGGCTTGAATTGCCAAGATCCATGAAAAACAGATATGAATCCACATAAAACAATTATGCAAAAACCTTCATGGAAAGACTGATGTTCTGCCACTTCCAGTGCAAATCTGACAGGAAGACCAGGATCCACTATGTCTCATGGACAGTCAGGCCTGGGACATGATGGTTTTTGAGCAGAAGAGAATTTGTATGACTACTACAATTATATTAGATGTAAACAACATTCCTTTCCCAACAGAGCTATTTAGGGGAGTGGGAATCTTGCCAATGCCTTGCCTAACTGCCCAGCTCTGAGAAAACACACTAACAAATGAAGGACCACCAAGATGCATCCAAACCACACTATTCTGGTTCTTATGGGATGGCAAACATACAGACTTAGAGGCAATTCCTCTGTGTATTAACAGCAACAGCATGTTTCCAGATTCACAATTAACAGTTTCCAGTGCTTAGGAAAATGCTGCGCTTAATATATCCCAGTTTTTAGAGATACTCTACATTGAGAGCTACATGGAACACTAAGCTACCAGAAATACTCTCAGTTTGAAGAGAGACTTTTGTAGGTAAATAATGACAAAGAAAATAGAAATCAAGTCACCTTGCAAGTCATAATCCATTCAATTCTAAATAATTCCACCTTACTACTAGGTTAATACAGTTATTAACTAGTCCACACAAAAGGTCTAAATCTTACTGGTCAAAAAACAAACTGAAAAAATGAGAGAAAAAAATACAAGGAAAAAGCAGCAACAGCCCCCTCACATTAAAAACTCTGGCTCAGAAAAACATCACTCAATTCAGTAATGGAAACTAAAGGCGTAATCCAGGAACCAAGATTTCCTAGAATAGATGAATACTTACTGGACAGATTGGATATCCAACAAAAAGCATAAAAGACAACTATCCCCTGCATGCCTAACCCTGTCCATCCCTGTGATCCTGAGATGCTGTGCTGACTCCTGGAAGGAGTTGAGACCAGGACCTAGAGCTGAGACCGGGAATGCTGGCTGTTCCACTCGAGCATACACAGCAGCAGAGACACAGAACACCCTTCCAGCTTGCAGGGTTTGCTTTTTCCACAAGTTCTGGCCATATTCTGCAACGCAGGAATCTGGAAGCAGGTTTTACGGGAAACCATGTTTCTTCACATAGCCCATGACATGCTTTGAAACTGCAGCTTGTAGATTTTTGCATAAGATGCCTGTATTCCGTGAAACCAAACAAATACGAAGTGCAGTTAAAAGAAGCTGCTGCTTTCCAAGGCCTTCGTTTGTACTCTGTGTATCGAGCTGATTGCCTCACTGCACAGTAGGTTTATATTAATAGTATTTGGATGCTATTTGCTTTTTGTAGACAAAATAATGAGATCTCTGCTGTAAGCAGGAGTTTCAGGATGATACAGAAAACGCTGGCGCCGTGCCACACGGATGCTTTTGCTAATCAACATTCCCTTTCAGTGCGCAGTGCTCCACATCCTCAGTGACCAAGAGAATCAGATACTCAGTCCTTGAAACAAACGCAAAATCAGAATTAACCACCACTGAACGAATCTGACAGAGTGTTTCATTCCAAAGCAGCCTTGCTTGAACATTATAGAACTGGCTGTAATCGACATGACAGGAAATTCATCCTGAGCACTGCTGCCTGGCCGGGTTCACCTTGTCAAGTTCTACAGCACGGACTCAGCTTATTTTGGCTCAGAGTGCACTGGACACGTCCATCCCTGTGCAGGGTCAAGCAGGAACATGCTGTAAGTCATCCCAACAATTGCATCTATTGAAAAACATGTGGCTAAGCATTAATGAGAATTTAAAAAGTGTACAGGAAGAGCAGCCAGTCAGTTTCAGATTTGATATGCTGCAGCTTGAGCCAGTTGTAGGAAAGCAAAAGGCCACAGAAGTCAGGGGAAAAACGCACCAGAGGCTCAGCAGAAATCTGAAAAGTGTGTAGTGAAGTGAGAAGTCTGACAGCCATGTGTTTATTTGGTCAGGTAAAACCTCTCTTTAAAAACATTAAACATACCACACTACTGTAAGCAGGCTGATTAATTATTCCTTAGCTTCTGCTACTTGCCACTTAACCTATGTAAAGTGTTCTTAAAACATATTCATTAAAACCTGTTAGAATAAGAACAGAAAGGGAAACTTCTGCCGTTTCATAAGCTCGGTGCAGCAAAACTAACCACAAAAGCAAAGTGAAACCAAATGCCAGAAGTGAAGCCAGGTTTCCTTATTCTGCAGTAGCACTAAACCAGTGTATCTGAGGTTTTTATTTGAAAGATGCAGTCCAGGAATCAGAGCTTGATTGATGTATTTCCTTACAGAGTTTCAGTTCATTTTCAGACCTTAAATTCATTCAATCTTGCTCTTTTAAATTTGACAAGGCTGCTTTCTTCTGTGGCACCATTCATCATGCTTCAGCAGAGACTGTGTTCCTGGAGAATTACATACTCTGAAACTATAACTCGTCTCCTTGCTCTCTTCTTTGTTTAGGACAACAGAAGAGCCAGCAGCAAAAACCTCCAGAGAGTATTTCCCCAGCTGCTGGAGAAGCCTTAGCCTCTGAAACAGTCAAAAGCTCTCAAAAAGGCCCCAGCTGCCACCACTGTACGATGGACATGAAAACTCACTTCATTTGCAAAATATCCTTCCTAAAATAAACATTGGGAGGGTGAATTTCAAGTTCACAGTAAAAATCATCATTTTAGTATCGAAGCAAGCAGCTACATATTCACATATTCACCTCTCCAAGCATCTTAATGCTTATGTAGCTAAGCAAAAGAGTGGTCATACACTCATTCACTTCAGTAAAATGCATAAAAACATTTTATGTTAATACTGGATGATTTTTATTTGCTTTTATTGTTTAGTGTAATTCTGTTTGCAGCATTATAATAACTATAAATGCCTACAAGCACCTACAAAATGAAAAAATTGTATCCTTATATCATGCAAAGAACAGCTGTTGCCTGGAGCCATACACAGCCCGACAGACCCAGATTCTCTGTGGAATTGCATCCTGTGCTCTTGTCCCATCCCTAAAGGCTCACAGCCCTGCACTTCTCATCCCATTAATCCCCAGTTTGGTTTTACAGACCTCATGTGACACTGTGTCCGGGTGTTCCTGCTCAGGATCACCCTGCCCGAGGCACAGAGCTGACCCTCTTCTGCTGCTGGTTCCCACAGCTGCTCCTGATGCTTCATGCATGTAGAACACTGACAATTTTTGTTCCCTGGCAGTAAAACTAAAAGTTCACATCCTGTTTCACTACGTAAACCACCGGAATGAATATACCACAACCCAAGAATTCCTGTCTGAGGGAAGCAGCAGCCACTAAGCCATGCCAATGCTGACATGCTGCAGAAAGCCAGGCAGTGGAAGCAGCACAGCAACAAATTGCCTATTAACCCACTGAACTAAATTGTATTTCAAGAAAATAAGTAGTGCTGGGCAGCCCAGAAAACCTCAAGTAAGAGTGTACTTCACCCCTCAGAGATGCATTATCAAAGAGGGTTTGCAAATTCATGTGGGCACGGCTTTAACACCTTATTAAAGGTGCCTGGAAGCCATGAATATTAAAACCCACAAACATCAAAAAACCTCCACAGCTCTCAGCAGGACTCTTAAGTCAGAATTTTTCAGTTGCAGTCAAGAGTCAGAACATTTCCCCCAAATTGGATCTTAAATACAGTATGTGCTTTAGATTCATATATGCAGACATGCAAATACACTTGAGTGTATACACCCGCTCATACACACTGCCCAACATACATGACTGTCTGTGCTACAGTATGTTCCTCCTGCCACCTTTTACAAACACAGGGGCAGAAGGCATGTGGAGGAGCTGGCTTCAGTGACTGCAAATCAAAACAGAAATTCTGAACGCACAATCACCTTTATTTTTTTCTGCCTCTTTCCCCCATGAGATTAAAACAACTCTCCCTCCACACGCTCCAGGTTTTCTACTGTCAGTAGTTATTTCAGGTACCCATAAAGCTTCCGCACAATTTGCCATTTCCTAGCACTGCTCTCTCTTGGTTCTTCCAGTCCCACCTCTTTATCTGACTTTATTCTACAGCTGCCTGGTATACCAACACAGAACGTTCTCCCCAATATCTTGCCACTACATATCAGTTTTATGCACACTAATTCCCTGGATTTTTTTCTCCTTGCCTGTCATACACTCCTAAGAGTGCACCGACTTCAAAAGGCAGTCCTTCCCCTTGAAGTTCTGCAGGCTCAGGTGCTGGAGGGCAAAACCCTCCCCCAGCTGACTGTGCTCTGTAACTGTAAAGGGACAGCAGTGGCCAAAAATAACACAAATCAGGGAACTTTCATTAGTAGTTCAATTCTCATGTGAGATACAAAGACATCTTATCTCAGTTTTCTAGAAACAATCCTTCTTGGTTATGCGCCTGTCTGAAAGTGGATTTTATTTCCTGTCACCTGCTATTCTGAAAGGCCACCTCTGATCCAGCCCAGCCACGGACGATCAAAGAGCAGCCGTGGTACTGAGCCCAAAACTGCAGAGCGAGATGAAGCACCATTCAACAAGAAATTCAATGTTCAGCTGTTCAACAGCAGCACGCACCATACCAGCATCCATTTCAGTAAGTTATTCCAAAGAATATTTGCCCTTAAAAATATACACCTTGCTATAGACTGTTGGGCAGCAGTTTTGGGCCAGCTGATTTTACTGATTGCCAGAATGAAAGGAAATCTGCCTTCTCCTAAGCACACTCAGACTACAATCAAGCTATCACCATGACCCCCTCCAACTAGGAAATCCTAATTATTACACTTTCAACTTCTTCCATTGTTTGTCCATATGTTTATGATCTTCAGGCCCTGTGCCAGCTTTCTCCATATCATCAGTGCTTCTTCACTCCTTGCTGTTTCAGCCCTTACTCACACCAGCTGTATCCATGCTGATGTGCAATTCCTGTCCAAAGCCACCTTCCTCAACAGAGTGTCCCTCAATTAAACAGCTTTTCTGCAACTGATGACAAGAGCTGTGTAACAGGGGTTTGACATCAGAGTATTCTGAACATTAGCCCACTAGACATAAACACACGGAGTTTATGTACCTTTTGACAATTTGCTGTTTCATGAGGGACAGCATTAGCAGGATTAGTAAACAACTGTAGCTCTTCAGACCACAAAAGCTGCTTTTCAAAAAACACAGATTAGCTACTTTCATGGTTATCACAGTGAAAGACTTTGTGAGTAAATAAAATACAAAAAACATCCGAAGTGATTTCCAAATTAGACATTACCATCTCTTATAATAAAGCCCTAATGTACACTACTGTCAGAAGCCCTTCTTCCCCATCAAGTACCCTTGGCTACATTAGGATAGCAAAGTAAACAACCCATCTTCTATCCAAAAACACCCTCTCATCTGAGTCAGGAAACTTACAGCACAAGAGGAAAAACTCATAGTACCAAAGATTCTGGAAAAGATGCATCCAGAGAGCAAAGCCTACAATCAGAAGATATGTAAAATTAGATTGTTTTAAGTTATTTCCTCATTTCAGACTTTGCCAGAGTAAATGTTTTGGCTTTATAATACATTTTTAATTGCTACAAGAGGTTTAGATCCTTCTAGTAAAATGCTTATTAGCACTACAAAGAAAAATCCAGGCTTATCAATAAAGTGAGAACATCAAAGTCTCAAACAAAAGTGATAAGCAGATCTGGCCTGCCTTATCTGTAACCAGCATCTTCCACTGTTTATTAACCCTCTACAAGGCCAGAACAATAGAACGCTGTAATCAGGCAACATCCCTCAGTGAGGTTTGAGAGCTGACACGAATATCAATTAGCGTTAGAGTGGCATTTCTGCAACTCTGTTTAGACTGTTCCAGCACTGAGGCGCCTTGTCGAGTAGAATGACAGAGATGCTAATCTAAACAGATACTTAATAAGATTCTGATATTTAAATAAGATCATTCTTTATTTTCCAGTGTAGTGAAGGGCTGTGTTTACAGCTAAGAGCGAGCAAGCAGCCTGTCCCATTACCATCAACAGGATTATTCCCATTAACAAAGCAGCTCAGCCAGCAAAACACTTAATTTTCAGGATTACATTTCTGTCTCTGCCAGGGTTACAATTTTAGAGTAACATTCCTTACAAAGAAAGATATTTTCCAAACAGAAAACCTCCACAATTGTCACAACATTTCAGCTAGTGCCTTAGAAATTTTTATTTCATGTTGTCATTATGGATTTCTCAGTTTCACAGTCATAAACTGACTCAAATTTATGGACTGCTCTGGGCCTCTTAAAACATCGCACTGCAACATTTTGCTACCTCTTTCCTGCCTTTTTTTTAAGATCAAACAGCAATATGTCTATCATTTATGACTTTTTCACATACACATACATGTTTCTATTAGACACGTGCCCTTCTTTCTACCAGAAAAAAAACAAGACCTGACCCAAGACTTCCAGAGCAAATAAACCAGGTGCCAAACAGGATTTGGTTTTATGACATCATTCGTATCCATGTCTAAAGCGCTTTTTACTGACTCAGTCATAAGACTGACACTATGCTTGAAGAAATTCAGTCACAAGGCATTGAGAAATTCCAGTATAAACACATGACAAAGAAAACTCTTCAAATGAAATTTATCTCTGAACAATGTTGCAGAGTTGTCAGAGGACAAGGTTTGCCATGACAGTAAACAGAGCCTGCAACTGCTGCAGCAGAGTCTCCTTCCAGGAGATTTTGTCCTCCACATCCCACCCCACAGCAGCTGTTCAGCACCAGCACCACAGTGCAGAGAAGCTCTTAATGTGCCGCCAAGGGGCAGTTTAGCAGATGGCAGAGTGACATACAACCACAGCCATTAATTAAACTCCACACTAGTCCCAAGACGTGGTGCCGAAAGAACTTCCATGGAGAAAACACATTTTGGATAAACAGCTGTAAACAGCTGGTAGTGCAGCTTCCCACAGCAGTGCAGGGGGGGCTCAGCTCAGGCCCAGCCAGCTCCAAGCTGTTTTAGGGTCCTGCCCTCCTTGTTCAAGGAAGCTGTGGAAGGAAATGCAACCCACGGTCTTTCATTATCAGCTCCACTTGCATTCCATCACAGAAGTAGTAGGGAAGTGGCTGGTAGAGGATGGAGAGCAGAAGATCTGGCTTAAACTGCTTCCCCTTATCAACCAGGGGCTGGGGAGGCAGATGAAGGGCACCCAACCATAAGGAAAAGAATGACAAAATCCCCAAGAAATATTAAAAAACCCCCTCCAAGCTAATTATGGTAAACAGAGGCTGATTTTTTGAAAAAGGGGATGTCATAAAAAAATAGGGTAAGTCTGAAGAAACTGTGTTAAGTGAGTCTATTTTTCTTAAAGATGTATAGAGTTCTGGGCCTCCCAGGTGCCCATTAAAACATCTAGACTGAACATGAGAACAGATTTGCATTCTCCAGATTTTACACTGCTTTCTTACCTGCTTTACTCCAAACCTAAAAATAACATCTAGAGTAAAAGGTAAAGATAACATCTAGAGTAAAATGTAAAGATCAACACCTACAGTCATCTCCCTTGGGAGAAACCCACAGATTAGGAGTCAAGGGGAAGCATTTGGTGAGCCAAGGGGCTCGCCAGCCCCAGTAACCCAGCACTCACCTCCAGCTTCTTCTCCTTCTCTGTTAGCACATCCTTCTGGTTCTGGGTGTACTCGATGAGCATCCGTGCCAGCTGGCGCCGGTCCTCCAGCTCGGCCGCCAGCCGCCCGTTGTACTCGGCCAGCAGCAGACATGCCTCGTCCACTGTCTTTGAGAGCCGCTCCGCAGCCTCTTTGTCTGCGGGGAAAAGCGTTGGGTAATTTAGAGCACGAAGTTTAAAACTTTCAGTCACTTACAGAAGCGCTACAATTCACCAGCCACAGACACAATAATGTCTTGTTCGTAAATACAGTTCTGGCTTGACAGGAAAATAGGAGCTGTTATCACAAGGGATATACAAAAAATAGGACATACGCCCTTCTAGGGCTGTATTTTAGACACTGACATGACTGACTGCATTTTATCCTTGCAGAGGTGTCAGAGAAGGGGAAATATAAACTTACGAAGTCAGCCTCTATGGACAGGCTAATTAAACTAAAACATTAGGCAGCACTTCCAGGTAAACAATTCTGTGATTTTCACATTTAAACAGTGTGCACTTCTTAATTCCTCTTTTTTCCGAAGAACTCCCAATGTACGGACACAAACCTAGGAATTGCACAAAGTCCAGTTGGACATTGCAAGAGTGACAGTTCATAGTGAGTTTTAAATTAAAACTACCTCCAAGAACAAGGGTCAAATCAGTTCAACCTTTAAATGCTTCTATTAAAACTACTTTTCAAATGTAATTGCAAAAGTTCATTTAAACAAAGACTGACAGATTAATGGGAGTAGTGAGTTTCCTTTCTCATAGCCATCAAGGAGTTGTATGCATACTCAGCAGTCTGATAGAACTCAAAAAATACATCAATCAAAGAGGCTGTGTGTACTCACTCAGCACAGTCTGATAAAACTTAAAGATATCTTAAAAGTCAGGGTGTTCAAAAGCAAACACCCATTTGAGAATTCTGGTCCTATTTCCTTTATATTCTTGCAAAATGCTGCTGCTTCTCTCCAAGTACAAAAGCCTTGGTCTAACCCAAAAAAATGGAAGCAGCTATGTAAGTCTAATCTTCCATGTTACTTCACAGGATTGCTATTTCTTAATTATCCTGGAGCTACAAAGTAAAGATACAAAAGCGGGAATTCACTTCACCATTGTGATTGTTCAAAAAAAACCCAGATACTTTGATTTCTAAGTTGTTCTTTGGACCCATGTTTATTCATCTTCCAGTCTCGTACCTGTAATTTTCTCCAGTAATGAAACATCTTGAACTTCCTGAGGCAGGGACGCAATTTTTTGCCGCACTGTCGCATCTCCTGACGCTGCATTTTCCAGGTCTTGTAGGGCTTTGATCAAATCCTCGGTCTACAAGTCAAGGGAACCAACAGTAAAACCAGGTAACCTTAACCACAGCCCTTTCCCAGGGATGTGCTCACTGCAGCTGACCTCACCTACCTTTGAAAGCCACCATTGGGGGAATATTTTCTTCAAATAAATTTTAAACCGTTGCTTCCTAACACAGGGAGCATTCACTGAGTTTACACTATCCCGGTATTCAGGGAACTCCTGCATAATTACAGCAGGGTTGGCTTTTTCAAGACCCTGCAGTGAAAAACTTCTCATTCCAATTAAGAGAAGTGATCATGTTAAGACATAGCTGAGAAGGACATGACCACACCAGTCAGACACAGCCACCAGCCGTGTGCGTGGCCTTAAGTTGGGACTGAATCTTTTACACAAGCACCCCTGACACTGACTCTTAACCTCACAGGAATGCATGGGTACCTTTTTTTCTGTTCCAAAGGTGCAGTCTGACAGAGCAAAAACACCTAACCCCAAATTTTTATCAGTCCAAACAGAACTGTGTCAGATTTCCTTCATTATAAGATCTGGGCTCCCCTGTGTCCCCTCAGCTCGGCTCTCAGCAGCTTTAGTGCACTGAGGTCAGATGTGTCAGTTTGAATGAATTCACTCTAAATGTATCCCAGCTTAAAAAGGACATGGATGAGGACAGCCTGGAGGACCTTCCCTGATATGGCGTATTACCTCCTTGCCCAAAAAAATAATTAAAAAAAGGAGAAACAAACTCCCTAAACAGGAAGAACAAAGTGTTGCTTCTTTGTTTTAAAGATGCTGAAGCTTCAACAGGAGGTTTTTGAGAGGGGACACTAGCCCTGTAAACACAACCATTGATGTTTAAACTACAGTTCAATAGTTTGAAAACTAATAAAAACACTGACAAATTTTAAATAAATATTTTTTTAATCTGAAAAACAAATGTCCATTACCCAATATTTACTGTGTCCTTGCAAACTGCAAATGATTTCCAGCAGTAACAGAGACAATGTTTATCAGCAAGAGAACACATAAGCTGCAAGGCGTCTGGAGGTAAAAAACACCAACACAATTCTCATTTATTTCCTTGACAACTGTTATTTATTTTTATTTTTCAATGTTTACAGTTTACCAGATGGATGGTGTAATTTTTTTATCCCCTTCAAATACTCTGGTTAAACATATGTTCATTCTGTTGCCTCAAATGGCCAGAATGATTTTCTACTTCATTCCAGCTCACTAACATGTGAGCCTCAAAAAGTCTTCAGAGCTGGTTTTCCTACCAGCTCCACACAATCAAAGGTCAAGCTTTTTTATAGCTTATTGAAAGATATGGTCTACAAAAAATAATTAGGTGTTACAACTTGGAGTTTGAGAGGTCACACAGATATTAGGAAGAAATTAAAATATGGTCTGCTGTTCTAGCAGTCCTCTAAGATTCTTTCCTGCCAGCGCTACTTAAACTACCCGGAACTGTTCAGAAATGGCACACTTGCAACAGGAAAAAAAGAAGCTGTTGCATTTCCCATGGACTTCTCAACCCCAAACTGCTTCTCTCAACTGAATCTATTTCACTTGTTGTCAGCTCCACCTTGTGGCTGTGACACAGAGGAGGTGACTGGGACACAGGGGGGATGGCCGTGTGGCTTCCACAGCTCCTCCCACACTCAACCCATCCCACATACCAGCAGTGGCCCAGCACTAGGGTCTTGGGGTGAGTAGCTCCCAGGATAATCATCATCTTCCTCCTCTTGTATTTGCTGGAAAGTTCGCTTTAGAGACTTCTTCTCCTCTACAACTGAAGGCAAAGAAACAACTCAGTTGGATGCCAGATCAGCTCACCTTAACTATCTCTACTTCAAAGGAATTGTACCAGATGCTCTGATGATTATGCTCTCTGGAGAAGGACAACCACAGCTGGACTCTAATGTTGGCATCATATTTCAAATGCTCAAATGCAAAAGAGCAATAAAAGGTTATTTTTGCCCCTACATGTACCTCTCTACATGCCAGTATAAGAATATACAGCCTTCACATCAGCAGTGTGCACTGCATGTCTGTTTGTGCTTCCTATTCTGAAATTAGGAAAGGCAAAGAAATGTGCTATTTGTCAATGAACAACAGATTTCAACCCTGCTCAGATGCTCTGGGTAACATTGTGTCTACAGGTAGAGGTTTCTATCAGCAGAAATGAAGCACTGATGCGAAGCACACAGAGACAGAAGAATTTCAAGTTATCCTTCTGCATCAAGTACATGCTCACTGTGGTCCCACATCAACGGAATAACTGCAGGTTAGTCAAGCTTCTACTCTTCCATCAAAATAAAGGCTTTAGGACAGCTCTCTAAAACTACAGCTCCAAGATGTGACAGCAACAACAGCAGTGGGCAGGGCATGAACTGATCTCAAAGCAGGTAGCCTGTAATACTTCAGAAATAGGGATTTCATAAAGCAAGACAGCACTAGTTAAATGAACCTCAGTGTGGCAAACATTAGCTTGAAAGGGAAGAGACAGTTTATTTAGTGAGTCAGAAGTCTTAATGCAGCCTTTGATCAAGCCACAGAACCTTCAGAAGAAGGCACATCATTCTTCAAACTTGCCACCAAAATTAATAAGATCCAGGGTAATTTGTAAGAGCTTTGGACAGTCTTGAGAGCATCTCTTCAATGGAATCAAGTCGTGCCGAGACAATCACAGAGTTCAAGGACAGAGTCTGTACACACTTTGATCCACAAAAAAAAAAATCTAAGATCACTTGATTTCACACAAAACCAGCCTGCCCCACTCTAATGAGGAAAGAAAGGTCTGCCCTTACATGCAGAGTTTTGCCTGTCTTGTCAAATGGGGCATATGAAAAAATATTAATGCGGAAAGTCAGAAGTGCTGTACATCCTCCTGCTCATGGGGGGTGTAAGGAGCTGACTGACCTCCCCAAGGTAGACAAACACATCTGTTAGAGAATGTATTTGCTGAAAGAAGGCAAAACAGCACAGAAAACAGACACCCTAAAACAAATGAACTGTTGATGTTTGCTAGAGCAAAACTATCTTGGTTAGAAAAACAGCCAGTCTAATTATTGTATGTATCCAATGGATGTAAGAGTGCTGGATAATCTGACTGATAAACCACTGATACACCAGATCAATGAGGAAAACAGCTGCTACTCACTGACTTCTGCAAGAGACACAAGTTGGACCTGAACAGGAGACAAACACACGATAAAATGGCCAAGGAAAGCATTTAAAGTTACCCAGCCCAACACAATGAGCTGTCAGTATTTATCACTTGTGTGTGCTTATTATAAAGTAATTAACCAACAGAGGATAAACACAAGCTAACCAACAGAAGAACACACGACTACAGCGTGCGCACAAGTGAAAACTAAAATGAGAGAGAGCTGGGATTCAAATTGCTGAAGAGCTATTCCTGCTGTGCTGCCAACTGGTCTACCACAAGATACAGTATTACATTTGCTCACCACTTTAACACAGAGCATACAGAATTGACTGAATTTTCCATTTGAACAAGGCCAGATGAGTCTGACTGGAACCACACTCTGAAGTCGGTGGTGCTGAGCACCTGCAGCCCTAAGCACCAGTCACCAGAGAATCCTAGAAACACCACCTCAATTTAATCAAAACAGAAAAAACTTGCATTTATTTTCAAACTCAAGAGCATACAGAGCAAAAGGACCCCCCAAAGAGAACAGAAGCACAGCACAAATTATAACATACCCTGACTGGGCAGCTTTCAAACTCTGCCAGCCAAGAGGAATTCAGCCATTGCAGTCTATGCTTCCAGAAAAGCCTGTCAAATCCAGCCAGAGAAGGGGAAAGCAAGCATTGAGAGCATCCAGAACTGATCAGACTGTAACACACACCCGAAACAATCAAGATATCCTTGTAGAATACTGGAAGCTCCATCCAGGAAAATCAAGAGCCCATCCTGACACAGACAAAGAAAAGAGAGAAGCCCTCACTACAAACGAAGTCAGCCTTCCTGCTTCACTGGGGTCTTCTTCACAGCTCAGAAACTGAACTACTTCGTAGAAAACTCCAGAGGGAAAAGCACTCAATTTCTCCAAAACAGACAACTGCACTCCTAACAGCTTGGCAGTAACACTCCAGGTTGTTGTTACCTTACTGTTGCAGTGTTCACAGAGATCTGTAAAAGTATCTCCGCATCAACTTTTCAGTTTTCAAATGATCTCCAGAGGCTTGAGGAAGGTTATAGTCTCAAGGGCCTTGCTGAATAGATATGGGCTTTTCTTGTCATGTGGTAACCTGGGAGACCTTCCCATCTCAGGTGCTTACCTTTTTGTTCCTATCTCTCGATGACTAGTTTGGGAGGTTAACAGGCTTCTAATAGTCCAGCACCCACCTCCAATCATTCTAACCCCTTCTCTCTTTGGGATTAGATTACTTATCATGGTTTAAGTTCTCATTACAACATGTATTTGTGGGTAGCCTCCTCTAGTTCAAGTGCTGGTCCAAAACCACACCCAGACCTGTCCTCAGGTGCCTTTATTTCAACTGGCCTCAGAAGTTTCCCTACCTGCTCCCCTCTGTATTTTAATACAGGTCTGACTTCCTGTGCCAGAATTTGCAACATAAACACAATGAGAGCAGTCAGGGAGCAGCTCAGTTCTGTGTTAGAGCGACACACTCCTACACCACAGCATGCTCAAGGACCTCATTCGACTGCTTATTACAAAGACAACAAAAAGAAAACATGTCAGCTATATCGGTTGTATTGCCTGGAGGGTTTCACATCAAACCTCTAAGACCTAGTTTTTTCAGGCTTTGAGGGAAATGTGTGGCTCTTCTCTTCCCTATTGCTTGTGAAAAGAAACATTCTAATAAAAATGAGATTAATGAGAAAGCAAATGCAAGATTAATGAATACATTTGGAGATAAAACAATGTATCAATATTCAAAAGCTCATTTCCATGTATATGCAGATCTCCTTAAGGAACCCAAAAGACTTGAAACCTGATAGTGAGCTGCACTACTGAGGAGTCAAAATAGGGAATACAATGCTTAGAAAGGGTCAGTTCTTCTACTTCTCTACCTCTGAAGGAAAAGCTTCATTATCTGTGTCAGCTCTGCTCCACAGCAGGAACACAGCACACATGCAGCCAACAGAATTGCTGTGCATTACCCAAGGCCTTGCTACTCACAAAACAAGAAACAAGCTGCACCACTGAAACACACCCATGAGCTTTAAAGACATCTTTCCTCACTGACACATGACACAGCTTCATTTTGGCAAGTTTCACAACTCTTAGTAGTGGTCTCAAGCCAAGCAGAGCCATCCTGCTCAGAAAGCAGCCTATGAATTTAAGACATTGCAACATGAAGACAACAAAGAGAACCACCTTCACTGACCTGTTGCCATACATTGGGGTGAGGAAAAGCACCAGGTGCTTGTTATCAACAGCACCAGATGCTCTAAGAAGCTCCAATCATTTAACAGTACAGCTTGAACCAATCTACAGACACTAATACTGCCTGTGTCCCAGCGGTGTCTGCTTTGGGTGGACACAAATGCAAGAAGCCAGAAGGGGTTTGGAGGAGCAGGGGACTATGGTTTTCCATGTCTATGACAATCATTTTATCTGTAAAACAGGAAACCACAATCTGCATCTTGCTTACATTCACCTGTTTCAAAACAGAATACGGTAACTACAACAAAGCCTTCTGCAATGCAGATAGTCACCCACCAGAAACTCAAATGCCAATTTATCTTAGAAATCCATAAAAATCCCAGATGAAACTAGCTCTTACCATTAAGAAGCTAATTTGAAAACAAGCCAGTCAAAACAAGAAAAAAGGATAACTCCTGAATTATTCAAACTTCTTTTTCTCTTAGTTTAAAAATCTCGGGGGTTTTTTGACAAATTGACAAGGCAGCAATATTCACACTCGTGAAAAGGCCTGAACTTTCCCTCAAATAAGAGATACTACATTAATATCTCCAATTACCCAGACAAAAACTAAGTTTCTCACCAAGTGAAGCTGTGCACACAGCAGTTCCGCTGCCCACAGAAAAAGGTCTGTCACATATAGGAAGGGTTTGACTTTGTAAAAACATTTTTAAGTTGAGAAGACAACAGTAGCAGGAGTGATTGATGCCATCAGCCAAAGGGAGAGGACACCGAGCAACAGCTGTTTTCCAACTGACCAGCAAATATAACACATAGTATCAATTATCAATGTGCTTGGATTCAAAGCTGAACACTTGTGAAACACCTATGCAGGAACATTAAATTAACAGTTTCAAATCCTTCGTTAATCAGTTCAGCAGGAATTCAGGCATGTAAATTCTGTCCTTTGACGACACACAGGTGCCTCACGCACTGCACCCAGACAAGAGAAACTCTGACACGTGCCAGTATATGCACAGGCTGCTCCCCTTCTCCTCTCAGAGAAGAGACTCCCTCTGCCCCATACAGATGAGACAATTCCTTTGGTCAGGGCAGCTGGCTCACAGCATTTGGGGAAAAACAGCAACACATTCCAAAAGTCATACCTCAATCCAGTCAGAGGCAGGGGGAAGGGCTCTGGTGGGAGCTGCTAAGGGACCCACCCAGCAGTTCTGCCTGAAGTAGCGTGCGAAAAAAACCACAAAGCTACAGCCATAGATATAAATCTTCACATACAGGCCTCATTAATGCTCACATCTTCATATTAATTCTGCAACTCCTTCAGACTTTGTCTTCAACACCTAAGTATGGCATAAAACCAACTCTCTCACAGCATCACACCTCTGTGGAGAACAGCAAAAAGTATGACCAGAGCAACAATGCCACTCCAACTCATTCAAAGATGCTGACACTTCACAGAATGGCTTGGGTTGAAAGGGACCTTAAAGATCATCTAGTTCCAACCACCTGCCATGGGCAGGGACACCTTCCACTACCCGAGGTTGCTCAGAGCCCCATCCAACCTGGCCTTGAACACGTCCAGGAATGGGGCATCCACTTCTTTTAACTGCAAAGCAGACAATCCCCTGACCAGAACACTCCTGATTTTTAACAGCCCTCACCTTCCATAGCTTAAGCCTCCTGCTGCTCCCCTCTTTCCACTGCAGCCCTACCAATGTAACACTTTCCGGTGTGGGATGTGCCAAGGCAGCACCAAAGCACAGTAAACACAAGCTTATCATGTTTCATGCAGTAATAAGGTTATAACTGTGATGTCCTAATGATGTTAGATGGTGCAAAGTTACACTGATGTCATTTGTAAGGAAAAAAAAAGAGACCATACAAGCTTCCAGGCATATATTCCAGACTTCAATTATTAAAAACTCCTTGCTGAATCATAATTAAACACAATAACTGTGCAAAACAAAACATTAACATGAGAATGAAAGCGCTAACGACATGGAATAAGCCATTTTAATAATCCAGCTAACAAGTCTCAGAGATGCAGAGTGGGACCCAACATGGATGCAACAGTGCCCTTCACGACCGACTTGCCTTCAACCCAAAAGGCAGCCCTGGAGGACTCTGTCTGCATGAGCAGCACCAGACATCACCTCGAGTTAAGCTCACTGCCAGCCAAAAGTCACAAGGCAACACACCTGCAAACTGGAACCACAGGTTTAACAAAAATCAGACTTCAAGACAATCCTGAAGAATCTTCATGATCAGCTCTGACAACAACTCAACTAAAGGAGCCCAGAGCACAACTCCTCAGGGTAGTTCCAGTGAAACACACACTGATTTAAAACCAAAATGCACATGGTAAGCAATAGGCATTACCTTTTGTCTGGGGGCTGTTGGAGTCTTCCATAGACAGTTTCAGCTGCTGTATGAACTCACTGCCATACACGCTCCTCTCCTGCCAGATGTTCAGCAATCGTTCCAAGGGCTTCTTGCAGCCCTCATCTGCTTCTCTGTTCAAAGATTAGGAAATCATTACAGTTCAGCTGATCAACACTCCTTGCGCTTCAAGAGAGCATCTTCCAAGCTACCAGCTGCACCCACTGCAATACATGCCATACATCCTTCTCCTACTGTCTGAGAGAAACTGTGCAAAATGCATTTGTGGCCAATTTTTCCCTTTACTGGAACTAAAGATTGTCTGGAAGTGCCCCACATTCCCTCCCCAAAGTAAAGGCAGGAAAAGTTGCAAAGGAAGAAACTTGCTATCATTCAGAATTTGCAAGAAAAGTGATAAAATACCCCCAAGCTGACATGTTTACAACTCAAGAGTGTTAACTTTAAACAGTTGTTTCAGTCAATAACATTCTAATTAAAAGCAAGTTGATTGGATCATTAGGTACTTAAATGCACTCGGAGAGCACACTGACACCAGACAGCCCTCCAGAACAGACACCAAACACCCAGAACATCAACACTATTTAGCTAAGACAACAGGAATTATTATGCTATTTAGAGAAAATCTTAACTAAACTATAGCAAATTTTTTAGAGGGTGGTGGCTGCATCACTTCTTCCCTTTTATTTATGGAACCCATCCTTCCTCCAGCAAGGTCACTACTGACAGGCAACCACTAGAACAAGCAACACACAAGCAAACTGTCCTCAAACCAGGAGGGCTGTGAGAAGCCAGTAACCCAAAACATCAGCTCTCTTAACATCTTCTGACAATGGGCAGGGCCATTCATTATGTGGATTCAATAAACACACCCAACTATTAGGTTACACTACTCAGGAACAGATCTGTCAGATCTTTTGGTAACAACTGAAATCAAGTCCATAGGGTGTGAAGGGCTGGTTCACATACAAACATGTCTGCCCAAAGAGAAATATTAACACTGAACAGGTCCCAACTGCAAAGCAGTCAGATTCCAATCTCTACTAGAGTAGACAGGGTACAAGCACCCCTGGGATTTTAACAAAACAATACAATTCAATTGAATTAAACTCTGAATAACAACAATACAAATCCCTAGCGAGGAAAGTCCAAGAAAAGCAGCAACATACCTGGCAACATGAGAAAATGCATCCACAAGAACAGATTCAAATTCCCTGGTAAATTCAGGACCTTTCCTCTTACTGTTCTGGATGACATCATTTGCTAGGTATAGGAAAGTAAGTTTCCTACTTGATTTTGCTGAGAAAGGGAAAAGAAGAAGGAAAGAAAAAGGAGAGAAAGTTTGCATTTATTACTCACTTCTTTCACTCAGAATCATTAACATGGCTTTCAAAGTTGCTTACAGATTTGCAGTCATTCTGCAATATATCTCTGTTACCAAGGCAAATCAGAGACCTCCAACTCAAGTAGTTTTTAATCTCCTGACTTCTGCTCTTTTTTTAACTAATTCATAAAAGAAACATGAGTTTAATCCTTTTTGTGCACAGTGACACCTCAACTCTGGAAAAAAACCCGTGCAATACATAAACTTTAAACACATGATTTAAAAAAGCTGTTCTAACCTACCAGTAAATTAATAAAACAATGGATTTTTTATTCATTCAGGAAAAATACTTGGTACAGAACCTCATAATTCAGAGCAAACTGTAGGAGAAAGCTACTGCAGAGACGCAGATATCTTCCAACCAATGCTGTGGCAGAGCAACATGGAATTTCTTCCATATACCATAACTTTTCCCGTATTGACACCACCAGTTTTTATTTCAGTATGGTCAGAATCAGTGGGATTCACTGCTGCCCAGAGCACAATGGCCACGAACAGCCACGAGGCACAAAACAAAAGCGCTCATTTCTACAGCAGGTCGAGCTCAGATCTTCCAAAACTTCACAAACAGACTGAAATGGCAATAACTATCATCATGTAGAAGATGGTTCAGCTGCTCCAAGGGTGCCAGGGGTGCGAATGGTGACATTGGCTGCTTTCAGAGCTGCACTTGGGGACAGGGCATCAACGCCGAATCCCACAAGGGTTTGGGCTTGGAGGGACCTTCAAGAGCACCTAGTTCCAAACCTCTGCAAGGACACCTTCCACCAGACACTGCCAATGGCAGCATCCCCGTCCTCGTGATGAAGCCACTTGGGAAGTTACCTTAATTTAACTTTACTTAAGCTAATCTGCAAGGAAAAAAACCACAAAGGATTTCCGTGCAGCAGTACCAAAGAGCTACAGCTTGGCGATACAGATGCAGAACTCTACAACCACTCTTTCTTTGCTTATCTCCTCTCCTCCGAACGTAACTCTCTAATGGGCGTGTTGTATGAATCCGGAGCCAAAATTTAAAAACAAACTCTAAAAGGCACGCAGTCAGAGCACTCCACAGTTATCCCGAGCACACCCAGAGGAACATAATTCGTACATCTCTGTTTTACACCCAAACTGCCCGCCCGGAAAGCGGCGCGGCCGAGCATCCTCTCAGCCCACACCTCGCTGTGTGCCCATCCCCTGCCTTCCCAAACGCCGCCCTCACCACCACGCACGGGAAAACACCCTCACTCAGGTTTATTAAACCTGTTTATAAAACAGCCACAACAGCAGGGGAACCAGGGCCCGGGCTCCGTTAAACTCCCGCCTCCCGGGTTACCAAGTTCTCCCCGCCGTAAGGGACCGGAGCGGCCTCCGACGAACAAACCCCTCCAACCCCGGCCCCCCGCGCACCTTTACGGAGCTCCCGGTGCCACACGGCGACGATGGGCCCGGCGTGCTTGCGGTGGTGGATGAGCCACAGCGAGAGGGTCTGCACGCTCTGCTGCGAGTTGCTCAGCTCCGACAGCTTCTTCTCCAGCGCCGATTCCGAGAAGGAGGACATGGGGCCGGGGCCGCTCCGCCCGCAGGGCGGAGGGCGCGGCGCGGCCTCACCGACAACAACCGGCCGGGGCCGCCGCCACAAGATGGCCGNTGCGCGCTGCTGGCACCCGCAACTTCCCTCACGCCGCCCGCCCCGCGCCCGCGGGAGCTTTGTGGCGCCGCGCGCCTGCGCGCTGCGGCCGCGCGTGACTTGTCACGGCTGCCCGCGGGAGGTTCGCGGCGCCGCTTCCGGCTGCCTTAGGGCCGCCGGGCCCGGCCCGACACCAGCGCGGCCTCGGGCGGGACTCCCCCTCCCCGGTATCACCCCCGGTACCGGCACCGGGCGGGGCTCTCCCGTCTCCCTCCCCGCGCCATGGCTGTGTTCGACACCCCGCAGGCGGCCTTCGGGGCGCTGCGTCCCGCCTGCGTGCAGCTGACGCGGGTGCAGACGGTGGAGAACGTGCGGCGGCTGCAGGCGCACCTGGCGGCGGTGAGCGGCGCGGCCCTGCAGGAGCTGCAGGAGTACGTGCTGTTCCCGCTGCGCTTCGCCCTGCGGGGGCCGGGCCCCAAGCAGGAGCGGCTGGTGCAGAGCCTGGTGCAGTGCATCTCCTCCGTGCTCGCGGCGACGTGCGTGAGGAAGCGGGAGCTGCTGCAGGAGCTCTTCTCTGAGCTCTGCACCTGCCTCGCTCCCCCTCCCGGCTCGGGCACAGCCGCCCCGCTGTCCGAGGAGCTGAAGCTGGCCGTGATCCAGGCGCTCCACACTCTGATGCATTCGGCTTACGGGGATGTTGTCCTCTCTCTGTACCAGCCCTCCACCCTTCCCCTCCTGGGGTTCGCCGTGTCGTTGCTTCTGGGCCTTGCAGAGCAAGAAAGAGCAAAGCAAATCAAGACCTCTGCTTTGGAGTGCCTGCAGGTCCTGGTTCTGCAGTGCGACTGCCGGGAGCACCGGCACCTGGATGAGGATGAGGTGCAGCAATGTGGGGATTTGTTTGCTTCTTTTCTGCCTGGGATTTCCATTACACTGTCTCGGGTTATTACTGGAGACATCAAACAGGGTCACAAACCCACCATTTCTGCCATCAGACTCTTCTATCTAATTGTTGGCTTGGTAATGGCTGATGCACAGCTAGCCAGAATCCCAAAGAGTAAGGAAAAGCTGCCCGTGGAGCAAAGCAGAATATCAGAGCTAATGGTCCATAGAGGACCTGACTGGAGTAAAAGTACTGCCGAAAAACTCTCTCTCCTTCTACATAAAGTTGTTGAATCTTCTTCAGTTCACCCTCACTGGAAGGTGAGACTGGAGCTGGTGGAATTGGTCCACCACTTACTGAGGAACTGCAGTCAGTCACTGGTGGGCTCATTCAGTCACCTCTTAAAGGCCTTGGTTGGGCTGGTTAACGACGAGAACAGCGAAGTCCAGGGCAGGTGCAATGAGGTTCTGCGAGGCATCGCAGAGCAGAGGATTGTGGCACAAAACAGGGCTCTTGCTGACGTCCTCTCTGAGAACCTCCATTCCCTCGCCACAGCCCTTCCTCGCCTGATGAACTCTCAGGATGACACGGGCAAGGTTTCCACGCTGAGCCTGTTGCTTGGCTACCTGAAGCTGCTGGGCCCCAGGATTAACGTCGTCCTCAACTCCGTGTCCCACCTGCACCGCCTGTCCAAGGCGCTGGTGCAGGTTCTGGATCTGGACGTGACAGATGTGAAGATTGTGGAGGAGCGACACTGGGGGCCACCGGGCTCCTTGCAGCAGAGGGGCAGGTGCCAGAGGAAATACTTCCGCTTCTTCACAGAGGAGAAAGTTTTCCAGCTCCTTCAGCAGGTGTGTCGTGTTCTTGGCTACTACGGGAACCTCTACTTGCTTGTGGATCACTTCATGGGGCTGTACAGCGAGTCTGGCCTGTACCGAAAGCAGGCAGCCATGGTCCTCAACGAGCTGGTCACGGGAGCTGCCGGACTGGGAGTGGATGTCCTGCAGGAGAGGGACGTCCCGCCAAGCATGGAAGATCTGAAAGCGTCCATAACATCCGTTCTGGATGAGTACACGGACCAGGCGAACTGGTACTTGATCACTAGCATTGATACAGAGGAAACCAGCCCTGAGCGCTCTGTGCAACGCTCGGGACTCGCTGCCCGTCCAGGAGGTCCATGCAGCAGCGTCCTCCTTCTGTCCCCAGAGTCTCACGTCACCACCCGCACCATGAACAGCAACATCTGGCAGATCTGCATCCAGCTGGAGGGCATCGGCTGCTTCGCTGCCGTCCTTGGGAAGGAGTTCCGGCTGCTGCTGCTCTCAGCCCTCTACCCTGTGCTGGAAAAGGCTGGAGACAGGACTCTGCTCATCAGTGAGACGGCACTGGGGACGCTGGCAGTTATACGTGAGGCCTGCAGTTATGACTCGGTGCAGCGTTTGATTAATGAGAATTCTGACTATCTGGTGAATGGGATTTCCCTGAACTTGCGCCAGCTGGCACATCAGCCACACGCTTCCCAGGTCCTGGACACGATGCTGAGGCATTCAGATGCCAGCTTGCTGCCACTGGTAGAAGATGTCATCCAAGATGTCCTGTCTGCACTAGATCAGTCTTACAATAACCAAGCTTCCACCTTCCTCAGGGTCCTCCACTCAGTCATGACAGCTCTAGGTACCCAAATGATGTTTACTTTGTGTAATTCAGCCTTGCTGTCACCAAGGGTACTTGTCTTGGACCTTCCCACTTGCCATGGGAGGTTTCAAATAGCCAAAGTGCTGCGGTGTGATGGCAAATGCACTTTGCTTGGTGGCCAGAGCTCGAGCAAAGGTCACTAGTAGCTTCCTCTCTCCAGGTTTTGTCTGACCTGCAGCCTTGCAGGAACATGGCCTTTATTGGCTGAGAAAGGATGGATTCACTTCTCCCATGAGTGTTCTGTAGGAGTACATGGAGTGTATTGCTTTTTGGTTTTAACATTCCCATCAGGGAGGTGATGGGGATGTGACAGCAGGTGCCTGGATTTTTAGTGCTGTCCCATGAGACATGAGAGCCAAGCTCATCTCTCAAGGAATCATGGCACCTCGCTGACTTGCAGGAGGGGATCGTGGTTGTTCAGTGACATGTTGGTTCTTCTCTTGCAGTCCAGTGGTTTGGGATGCCCAGCGCTGAGGAGCCCCAGCAAAGGCAGACTGACAAGGGGCAGAGCAGGGCTCGGTCCCAGGGGCAGCACGAGGTGACAATGACAAGGCAAGAAGTGGAACGGTTCTTCCTTGACTATGTAAGCCAGAAGCAGATTGCAGAGGGTGATCTTCCTGACACAGGGGAGGAGGAGGCGGCAGGTCAGTACTGTGCATGGCTGAAGAGGAGCATGTTCAGCTTTCAGAGAGACAGTGACCTCTGAGGTGTCCTTTTGTCACATGGAGGACCTGGGACCTGGCTGACAGTCTCAGGTCTACTTTAAGATAACCTTGGTTCATGTAAGGTGTTGCTGGGTGTTCTTGCATTGTTCTTTATGAGGATGGAAGCAAAATGTTGGCAGACCAAGGTTTCTCTGGCTCTGAGATACAAGCACACTGTTTTTCCTTGCCTCATAACAAGTCATTTGGGTTCAGGTCCAGAAGTTGCCTCTTTACAGGATCCTACTGCATTTTCTTCATGTTCCCTTGGGACCCTCTGTACCATTTTCTCCTGGCTAATGATGCCACCACTCTCTTCTCACTTGGCCTGGGCAGGCACGTCAGACATTCATATAGGGAACTTTTTAGGCTTTACTGGGCTGTGCTGCAATCCTGACCTTTAAATACTTCATCTTTAAATACCCAGGCTTTTCATTTTTAATAAAAATCAATGGGAAATAAGTCCATGGTGAGAAGAAACTGCAAATGTCAGACCAACTGCATTGTCCAATAAAGCAAGGGAAGCTTCCCTAGCCCCCACACTCTTGTCTGACACTAACTCACAGAACTCAAGCATAGAATTGACTAATGACACCGAAGAAAACCAAAAGCCTCACTCAGGAATTTTCAGGGTATTTGTGGGCAGGTATTGTGATCTCCGAGAGCTCCCAAGTCATTTTATAGCTCCAGTAATGGCTTTGTCTTCCAGATGAGGTTCCCCTCGTTGCTAAGGCAGAGCCCACCAACTCTGACGCGGATGGAGAAGTTCCACTGCCAAGCCATGCTCAGCTGGCCAGGGATGTGATGGAGAGGTGCATCCACTTGCTGTCTGACGGGAGCCTCCGAGTGCGGCTGAAGGTCGGTAGTTTCCGGCTCTGAGGGGACAGATGGTGCCCATGAAGGGGCTGGTAGCTCGTCAGCGTGTGCAGTGTACACGTTGGGCTCCCTGCCATCACCACGTTCCTGCAGCCATATGCTCGAGCAGGACAGATCCTCCAAACCTGGCAGGAGAAAGGGAGGCGGTTTTCGGGGAGCAGTTTGGGTTAGGAATGGCAGCCAAGCTGAACAGAATCTTATGGGTGGCTTTGTGTTGGGCACCTTCCCTTGATGCTCGTGACAGTTAAAGTCTTACACCTCAGCCCTTGGTGGAAGAAGCAGAACAATCTTTCTCCCATCTGGGCCTCCCATCCCCCTTCCTCAAGCTGCAGTGCACAGGCTGATGAACATTTTTGAAGTTGCTGGGGTGATGATAAGCAGGGCTAAAAGCCTGGGTTTTTTTGTAATTACGAAAATCCTTTGAAGGTGGCCTCCTTTTAAAGTGCAAAGTAAGACAGAAAATGCAGCAGTGAGGCATAACCCAGATTCTCAGCCCAGCGGCCCCAGCTCTGCCAGGTGATCCTGCTGCACAATGGGGTCTGAGTGTGCAGTTCAGCCTGTGGGAGCAAGCCAGGAATCCTGCCCTGCTCCTGGCCCAGCTCTGTATCCAGCACAAGTTGTATCACTGCAGTACTTGTCCTTTTCCAAACAGGCCTGTGCTCTGAGCACTGTTCACTTGTCCCAGTTCCTGCTGCGGTAAAACCACACCCTTTGCTATTCAAACCCTCCTCCCTCTCAGCTTCCCGGTGTGATGCTGGGATCCACCTGAATGCCTGGCACTGCAGCACTGAGAGTCTGTTCCCTCTTCTCCTGGCCAGGTCCTGGACGTGCTGGAGCTCTGTGTAACTGTGCTTCATCCTCATGGAAACCATCTGCTTCCCATGGCTCACCGTGTCTGGCCAGCTCTCGTCACCCGGCTGATTAGTGACGACCCTCTGGCAGTGCTCAGAGCCTTCAAGGTATGGCAGCAACTGCCAGCAGCCTACAAGCTGGGGCTTGGAAAGGAAGTGGCTTGAGCAGTGCTGCAGCCCAGGAGAGGAGCACCAAGCTTGTGCAGTGATGTCTAAATGTGGTTTGGAGCATGGGATCACTGCCCTGCACTGTATGGGCTTGTACCGCTCCCACTGCATCTTGTCTGCAGGTGAAGCCTTGGCACTGTTCCTGGGGGAAGCAGCAATGTTGGTGGTTGTTGCAGGGACAAGAAAACAGCTCTACAGCCTGAGCAGCTGTCAGAGGGGCTGTGCAGTGCAGCTTGGCATTGCTGGAGCCACACAGTCCCAAGCACCCTCTTTGAAGCTCTCAGACTGAAGATAAGGGAATATTTCATGATTGAGGCATTGGCAGGAGAGGGGAGAGGTTAAACAAAGACTTGGCCTTATATTGACATTGTTAAAGAGCTTCTGACCTTGTCATCTGGCTACAGTCTCCTCCTGACTCTCAGGATGGCCAGTAAAGCATGTTTCCAGAGGTTGCCAGCCCCGGGGTTTCACAGGGATTCATCTGCTGGGCAGAATGGGATTAATGTTAGAATCCTTCAGTGTGAATAAAGACAGTTTTGATTTCCTGGTTTCAAGAGGGCACACACTAGAATTTAAGAGTAGCCATACGTGTCACGTGCCTGCCTTCAAAGTAGGGAGAGAGTGCTATACAAAAACTGATTAACTCTTGAAAAGTTCAAGTGGTCATTACAATTAGCACCCAGCTTGGGTTTTGTAGTATGAATTCTCCTCAGAGTGTCTTCCTGACTAAATTTCAGGTCAAGAAGTGTCATATCAATGTAAGGCAAAGACAACATAACCAGCATCTCAGTCTTGCTGTCAGAGACCATGAGCTCAGTAAAGTTCCAAGAGAAATCAGCATTCTGGCTGCATGGATCCCCCTTTGTTTTGACACGTGTTTAGGTCTGTTCTCTGCCCAGTTTGGATTTGATCCTGGGCACACACCATTAATGCTGGGTGCCCTGTGCTGAGGCCAGTTGGCCTAGCTGCTCCCTGGGGTGCTTGGAAAGGTGGGCTGTCTGCACCACGACAGAGATTTAATGATATGATGATATTTAATGGCATTTTCCGTCAGAGGCTCCTCCAGTAATTTTGAGTTAGACTGCATGGCTGCTCTTACCTTTACTGTGCTAATGAGAGAAGGGCAGCCCAGGAGGTCAGACAGGTGAACACTGCAGAGCAGGGTGCAGTTCGCTCAGCCTCTCAAACATCCACCTTCTGCTCATTATGGGGAAACTGGTGCAGATATGGTCACATTGCTCTCACCTGCAAAAAAAAAAATTCTCTGGGGGAAATTAATGTTTTATCCCTGAGCTGGTGGGGATTGCTGAGCTACTCCCAGTGCACTGCATCCCTGTAACTGATGTCTCTCTTAGGTGCTGTGTACCTTGGCTCAAACATGTGGGGACTTCCTGAGGCAGAGGTTCTCCAAAGACGTCCTCCCCAAGCTGACCAGTTCCCTCCTCAGCCAGGCCCCAGCAAGTGCCAGAGCCGGGCCCGTGTACAGCCACACACTCGCCTTCAAGCTGCAGCTGGCTGTGCTGCAGGGTCTGGGCTCTCTCTGCCAGAGGCTGGACATGGGTGAGTACCAGGGGAAGCACAGGTTGTATGGATCTTTGCTGGGCTTACCCCTTCTTTCATCTCAGCTTGCTGCTTCTCCTCCTGCTGCCACATGGGATTGATTTCCTGATCTTCTCCAGCCTGAATCTGTCTTCTTTGGAGCTCTGTAAAGAGGTGCTGGGAGCAGGAGATAAATGGGAGAGAAAGTTCCCAGCACATGGAAAATCTGACTGCTCATCCCACTGGTGCACGTGAAGTGGGTATGCACTGGAACGTGTGGGTTGCTGTTGGGCCATGCTTTGTTCTTTTCTGGCAAACTGGAGCCCAGATACACCTTCTGACTAGCTTGACTGGTTCCATTTTGAGGCATCTCTCTGGGTGACCCTTTAAATCCAGCACATCACACTCCTCTACCAAATGAAACTCTCAGAAATTCATACGAGTTAAATTTCTGGAGCTGACTTTGATGTGAGAGAAGGTTTGCTGGCGAGTTGCTCTTTTCCTCTCAGTGCCCTTGATTGCTTTCCTGGCTTTGCAGCAAGATACTTAAGAGGCAAGGTCAGAAGAGCTCCGGGTCAGGCAGCTCAAAGGCTCAGAAGCCTCTTGCTGCCAATTTGGAGCTGATTCCATTAGGCAGCAGCCGCTGAGGAGGTCACCTCCTACCCTTCTTTCCTGTTCCATTTCTGCAGGCGAGAGTGACCTGAATAAAGTGGCAGATGCCTGCCTGATTTACCTCAGCGCCAAGCAGCCTGTGAAACTGCAAGAAGCTGCCCAGAGGTAATGTCTGTTAAATGCAGGTGTGTTGGGTGCACAGATAACGGGGGACAGAGGGAGCATGGTGATCCCATTCCTTTTGCCCCTTTCCCATTCCTCCCTCTGGCACTTCTGAGTCCCGTACAAGGTCTCTCATGGAGTTTTCAGTGCTGAAGTATCATTTGCTCCCCAGAATGATCTAGAGAGGTTAGCTGTCAGCTTGCATAGAAGTTACAGTTGACTTTCAGGTGATCTTGCAGTGCATTTGGGGACAGAGGGAAAGATTTGCTACTTGCTTTTTCCTAACCACCCTCTATGCCTGAATACTTGGGGCTCTAGGCCCACTGGTGGCATCAAACTGGAGAGGAAAGACAGCTATGGAAGAGGATGTGCCAGGCATTCTTTGTATTTTATCACTTAATACCTTCTGCAGCCTGGGGGATTTACTTCTGTTGTCCTTCCATTTCCTCTGGGCTCCTGTGATGACACCAACCCAGGCTCTGCCAGGTGGACCAGAGTTTGTTTGGGAAGCTGTCAGTCTTGGCACCACTGTTGCTCTGAGAAGGCTGAGGGAGTCTAAAAGAGCACAGACAGTTTAGGTGAACACACACCAGCTCTTTGAAGCATTGACAGACACACTTTGCTGCTTGGTGTACAAACTCCTGCTCAGCATGTTCTTGCTGTCAGGATAAGAAATCATTGTTGTCATATGTTGTCACCTGGAACCAAGGCCGGAGATTTCAGGAGACAAAACGAGTCCAGTTACAGAACACAGGACATAAATCAGAAAGCTGGGCCCCTCTGTTGGAGGACTGGGAGGGTTGCTGGGGTGGGGTGAAAGCCAGTCCCCCTCTTCCCGTGTGGCCAGGGGAGGGGAAGCCAGCAGGTTCCGCAGGCTCTGCGCATTTGGGATTTCCAGGGCAGGCTGCTGGAAAGGGAAGCAAAGGGTAGTGCATCCTATGCCGGATTTCGGATTTCCAGGGCAGGTTGCTGGAAAGGGAAGCAAAGGGAAGTGCATTCCATCCGTTCCCTTTCACAAAGCACAGGCTCCCGGGGGCGCAGGGTGTGAGGAGCTTTGTGTGGCTGGGCAGCAGTTCCGAGCATTCCTTTGTTTGTATCCCTGCGCGGGTGGGAGCAGGTTTATTTTTACCTTGGAGGCTTTCATGGCAGCACAGCAGGCTCCAGCAGCGTTTGTTCTGCAGAGGGTCTCTGCGCTGTGGGCGGGCATACCCTTAATGCAATAAAGCATCGTTTGTGCAAGCAATGCTGGACAGACAGCAGAACACCAGGATTCAGGGAGATATTTGGAATCTGAGGCTTTTTAATCATTAACTAAGCAGCTTGAGAAGCTGTGTAATTTCCCCCCCTCAGCAGGGGTGGAGGGAATACAAAATGAGCCCTTTCAGAAGCTGCATGGTAAAGCGAGCTCACTTGTTGGAGAAAAAGGGCAGCAAAGTTCAGAGCAAGTAGCGTTTTTCTCCTGTGTGTTATTTTTATTCTACTTTAAGAGAAAAATGCCATATGTTTTACTCTTCCCCCGTGCCTTTCTCGCACCGTACATCGCATGTGTCACTGAACCAAGCTGCTTACAGAACTCCTTGCTCTCTCCTGTTTGACTCCATTGACTAGACACACACTTGCATTGAAGTGTGCATTATGCCTGGCCTGACAGTAACCATGCACGTGGGAGCACTTGGGGGTTTCTTTGGGGTTTTATTTTAGTTTAGTCCTGTGTGATCCCTGGTCTTGAAGCCTGGATGGATCAGAGTTAATCGTATCGCACTCACTTTTAACTGTAGTATCTTGATATGAGGTTTCAGCTTGGAAAAGTCAAAATTGGTTTGCCCCACAACAATCATCTCCAGCACCTGGATAAAAATCACTTCTCAGCCACGCTTCAATTTCCATTCTCCATCTGAGCCACCCCGTTCCTGTAAGTTCTGGCCCTTCTCCTTCCTCTGCATGTGCCTGAAAGTAATCCTGCAAACTGACACAGGTTGGCACACGTAAGGCCCTTTCCATCTAGGCAAGGGCAATGTTACCAGCCTGATACATGAGAAATTCTGCATTTTAAATGCTTCTAAAAACAGATAGACCAGAACTAATCTTAGCCCCAGCCCGAGTGCCAGTGTACGTCACATAACTCAGCTTTATCACTGCAGAAATCATATAAGGTAAAAGGATGTTTGGAATCAGCTTGCCATAGTGATTTATACTAACTGGCCTTTGCTCAGCTCTTTGGATTCTTATTCAACTGATGGGTTGTGACCTGTCAAGAACAAGGTCAGGACTTAAAAAGTCAGTTGTAACTCCAAACAACCTGCGCTAACTCTGAGGATTCTGTGGGCATGCAATGGGCTAAGGAAGAATTTTTGGCCAAGGTTCTGGGGCCACAATAAAAGAAGAGGTGGGGGGGGTAAGGAAAAAAAGAGTTTGGCTGTCATCCATGGATGTTATCGTGCCTCAAGGAGGCTGCTTAATCCCATTTATGGGACCCTGTAGCTTTATTAGATGAAGCAGTGGGAGTAAGTGATTTTTGTAACTGCAGCTTTGTGCAATACTCAACAGGCAAAAATAGATGCCGGGAAAAAAAGAACTCCTGCATGTCTGAGGAAGAGAAAATGGGACAATAACAATAGGTTTTACTAGAAGATGACTGTTGGGAGTATTCCAGGAGAGTATATCCAAAGATTAAAAATACCCAAAACAAACAACAACCAAAAAAACAAATGCAAAATCGCCAAAGAGACCAAACCTACTGAAGGAGTGTTTGGGAACTCCAGGGAGCACTACATAAGTCTTTGCCTTCACTGAAGATGAACCAGTGCAAGGGTGAATGAAGTGCCTAGAAACACTTGAGCAGCAAAAGGGGGTTTGTGGGGCTCCAGCACTGGGAACAAGCCCAGGGAGTATGGTGGAAACTGAAAGTCCCAACATATGAATCTAAGCTTCTTGTCAATTCACAAGGTTGCATCATCCCTGACAAGCTTTTCACTAGGAAATAAAACCTTGAAGGAAAAGAGATTAAGAAATTGCCATTGGCCTTTGTCAAGACTGACAGGTAGTCTTCTACTCTTTCAATTGACTGTTTTGAAATTTACACAATTCCTACTAAACGTTTACAGCCTGTGAAGTTTAGGTTTGACCTTTCAGTCAACAGTCTGGATAGGAATGTGTTTTTTATTCCCCAAGAAGCAGAAATAATTTTCCCAGTTCTTGGGAAAGACAAGGCAATGGAACAGCCAGACTGCTCTGTCCTAGTAGTTTAGTACAACTGGAACCAATATGAGCTATTTTGGGACCTTTTGAGGTACCAAGGTTGATTATTCATCTTACCTATTTTGGTTTAGTTGTGTGGTTTGTTGGATACCCATTGTCAACTGTCATTCCCAGGCTGAGCTGAAGCACACCAGAACAGCCACCTGCACAAGGCAAAATTCAATAAAGTGATATTTAAGTTAAAAAAAAAAAGGAAAAAAAAAGGCAACAACAGAAAACGAAGTTGGATTAACCCCGGGATTCTTTGCTATGGAAACAGGTTGCTTGGAAACTACCCCAGAGTTAGTTTGAAAATGTAAAAGTCAAGTTGTTCTTGAAGCTGTAGAGCACCCCGGGCTATCAGGAATAATCACAGCCTCGAGCCATTATGGGCACCAGAGGCAGCAGTTCTCCAGGGACTGGATAATCTCCGGGGGTCGATCTACCCAGAGCAGCTGATTGTGGAGAGGTTGTAGAGCAGAGTGTCTGTGCTGTGGGTGTAAGAGGTACAGCTGTGGGTGTGCTGGGGGAGCAGCAGCCAGCTGAACAGTATTCCCCATTCCTGTGTTTACTTCATAGCTATTCATCATCTTTGCCCAGTCCTATCCCAGCCATAAGGAGCGAGGATTATCCTTCTGCCCGCCAGCAGTGGTCCGTCGTAAACGGGGGGAACCCTCTGGGGCCTGGTGTTTGCTGGCAGACAGAGCTGTGTGCTCATGCTGTCAAAGCCAAGCGAGCACCAGGGGCAGGGCTTGGAGAGCTGGAGCCAGGCTGTCGGTGGTGTGAGCTCTGGACCTTGCCCCTGCCAGCCTGTGCCTCACTTGGTCCGGCACAGAGTCAGGCCAGTCCTCCCCTTCCAGTCATCAGAGCTGCAGGAACAAAGCCAGGGGAGCATGGAGTCCTGTGAGCTCACCTGCATCTCACCATCCCATCCCCCAGAAAAAAAGTCATTTTGTCGAGCCAGCTGTTGCCAAGCCCAGCTATCACTGTGGAGCACATTCCTGCTGGTTCCTCTGGAGCAGACAGATAGGCTTTGCCAGCACCTTTGGGAGGGGACGTTGCCAACAGCTTCAGTAGTGACATCTCCCCTCTTGCTGTTCAGAGACCTGCACTCAGGGACAAGAGAGGTGTAAATGGCAAAGAGGCAAAAGCAACAGCTTTGACTGCTTGTGGAGTAACGAATCACACATCCACAGGGTTACTGTGAAGGGGAGAGGGAGCTTGCTCGTGCCTTCGTCTCATTTCTGTGGTCTTTCATGTTGTCCATGGCACAGCACTCCCTTTCAGAGGAGAGCTGCTCAAAGGAATTTCTCCCTGCTTTACATAGGAAGCAAGCTCACTTTAGGGATAAAAGTTGTTCAGGGAGAAGTTTGGACAGCAGTTGGGTCCAGATTTTGTGTGGCTTTTGTAGCAGGTGATCTTTGCTTTTAGAGAGGAGGGTGCAGTCCTGTGCTTCTTGGGGGAACAGAAACAGGCCTACATGATTTCTCTTCCCGTTACATCACTGAGCTGCTGTTCTCCTCATGGCCCCATGATTTCAGTGAAAACTAGAGAACTGAAGACTTGTGGCTGGGTGTTACTGGGATCTCGGAAAGCTGTCCTGTAGGTTTGAGTGCTCTGTACCCTTGCTGCTCACAGAGCACTCTGCACCATGCAGGTAGAAGCCTTGCAGTGCTGTCAGGGCAACCTGCAAATTCCAGTCTAATTTTGTCCATGGCACAGCCAGAGAACTTAATACCAGTTAAGCCCAGTCCACCTTCTGTGTGTTAAACCCTGACGCAGACCTAGCTAAGCCCGAAGGTTACTGCGGGGAGAACTGACAGGAGTGGGTGGGTAAGTGTAGGTCACACAAATCAGCGGTTTGCTCTTTAGCTCCTGGAGCTTCCTGCTCTCCAGCAGCAGCTGTGTCCCAGCGGCTCATCTGGGGCCCGGTGTGAAGGGCATGCTAGAAAGGCAAATCCCATCTTAGCCGGGCATTGAAATGCAAAGTGAAAACCATCAGCACGGCTGTAAAGCCGTGGAGGAAGTTGTGATTCCTTTTTCTGTCATTCTGTTTTAACAAATGTTATGTTTAGCTTTGTTTTAAAATCCTGCTTTGTGAAAGGTGCTGTGGAGAAGGAAGAAAATTTGGAGGCAGCTTATAAGGACTTGAGATGGCAGGAGACCTCATGTGAGCAAAAACCCCTCAAATACAGCATTGAGCTTCCCTTGGGGTCCAGCCCAGGCAGCTCTCCCCAAACATCCTTGGGTTTCCCACCTCTGGAAAGGGACAGAAGCTCAGACGAGTTAACCCCCTCACTCCACAAAAAAATCGAGAGGATAGTGAACAACACAGCTTCTTCTAAGATCTCTGCAGCAGTTCTTGTCCAAAAGATCCCAAACGTAAGCAGCACATGCAGAGCCCTGCAGTCACCTCCCCAGCAGGTGGGATAGGCTGGTTTAGAGAGGCTTGTGGTGCCAGCAGCAGCCCACTATGCTGGGTCAGTTCTGCACCAGCTGCTTGTTTGATGTCCATAACTGACTCTGTAGCACAGTAAATATTTTTTTTCCATGTGCCTGTAGCTGTGAGACACAGAGCTGTCTTCTCTTGGGCACAGGGGCCACTGCACTGGCCTGTCTAACAAGCTGCCAAGTCTGTTCAGCTGCCTGAAGTCACCAACAGCATCAGAGCTTTCCTTAGCCCTTAATGATTGTTGGGTGCCAACCAAAAGGCCTTCTCCTTACTCGTATTTCCTTTCTCCCTTCTGTTTTCCGTAGTGTTTTCCTGCACCTGATGCAGGTGGACCCTGACCGCACGTGGCTGCTCCTGAGCGAGGTGTGCTGCCCCGAGCACTACGAGCCGCCCCACGCCAGCCTGCGGCCCGTGAAGCTCCACGGGATGGGGCGCCCACGGAACGAGCTCACCGACAACGTGCTGCTCCTCCTGCAGAGGCTGCAGCAGCAGGAGGGCGCAGGGCCAGGGACCGGCACACGGCAGGCAGACCTACCCTGCTGACAGACCTACACGGCAGCTGGGAGGGGAAAAAGGAACTGCAAGGATAGAGCTCACCTGGGAAAATGACATCATTGAGGCCCCAAATTGTGCCGGAGCAAAGGAAGGGCTGCCCAGTCCGGGGCACTGGCTGAGACACCTCATGGCAGATGGTTTATTTTTTGAAGCCGTGTTTGAGGATGAGGGCGTACGTGACCCTGACTCCTCCTGACTTGTACCTCTCCAGCACCTTGTGCAAAGAAAACAGCACATCTGTTTCAAATTCTTCAGTAAGAAGAGTCATCTTCCAGAAATTATTTCCCAACCCTTGATCCTTGGGGAGTGCCCCTTCAGCACCCCTAAAGCACTCTGATCTCCTCACACCTGTGATGATCTCTCCAGTTCTCAGCTGAACCTTGACTGCCAGCTCAAAGCAAAAGCTTTTTCTCATTTTGACCCTTCCCAAAGAGAGAGTCTGGTTTGGGGTGCACTAAGAACCTGTTCTTTTTAAAACCAGTTAATCTCAGAGGCATCAGTCCTGCTCCTTGCAGCTGCAGTTTGCTGAGACTGGCTGGAGGCTGCCATGCTTGCTCTGCTCCCCATCTCACCATCCGTGTGAGGTTCTGTAGAGAATCAGCCAGCCCTGGGAGTGATTTACAAATTCTCCTGTACCCAGGTCACCTGGTTCTCTAAGGCCATGTGTAACTGCCCCCACCCAAGGAGAATTAGATGAAATATCTACCTGTGCCCCAGTACAGCCCCTACATGTGTCCATCTGTGGTCAGACGATGCCAGCAGTGCCATGGGGTGTGAGCACCGTGGTACCGCGGCAGTGCCATGGTTTGCCCAAGCGAGTACAACATGGTGCAGTGAGCAAAGGACAACTCATCTTTGGGGTCAGATCACTGCACCTGCCAAGAAGCCTCCCCTCTGGATGACAACTCAGCCCCTGCTCTCCAGGGAGCAGCTCTGGCTTTCTCCAGCTCCCACATCCATGGACTCTGTCCACAGAGACTGCTGGCAGGCACTGCTTCGCTTGGCTGCTCACAAACCTCGCCAGCTCCTGGGTCCCTCAGCTTCACCTGAGTGGCTCCTGACAGTGGGCTGCCTCCTAACATATGAGGAAATTCTGTGGAAGTGAAGCACAAGGACAGATCTTGACTGTAAATTTGGGGGCAAACTGAGAAACAAAAACCCCAAAGCAATAAATGGATTGTTACATGGTACAGGCTTTGTGCATCAGTGTTTGTTTGGGATCCTGGGTGAGCATCCAAAATGTGTCTCTGCTGGGGGGCCCAAGGGCACTGCTGCTGCTGCCCACATTCCTCAGCTGAGGTTACCTCCCCTCATCTCCCTGGTTTTATTCAGGCTTTACTTCTAGTTGCTCCTCCAGGGAAAACACAAGTCAGTAGTTTTTTACCCAGTAGGACAGGGCTGCAGGTCAGCTTTAACCTTTTTTAATATCTGTTCAGTGCTTAACGGTGGTTAGGTTCTGTACAAAGGAGCTTTCAGAGCTGGTCTGACAGGGCAGGCAAGGAGGTGAAATACTGCCTTTGGTTTCCAAGCGCCCTTGGGGCTGGTGCAGTTTTCTGGGTTGTTGTAGCACTTGATAAAACTCATCCATCAGGTGCTGATGCTGCATCTAGCATGGCTCTGCTCGCCTCTGCAGCAGTGGGGACTCCAAGGGCCCAGCCTGCCCACACCAAGGCTCACCATCCTGCAGGACAGGCACAGGATTTGAGGGCAGCACTAAAGGAACACTCCCAGTACCCAGGAACCAGCCACGTCCCCCCAGCCAGGGCTCTGGCACAGCTAACTGCACCAAGAGCCCCACAAAGCCCCAGTGCCTGTGGCTCCCAGTACTCTTGCAGAGACCTTCCCCATGGCCTCAGCAGGTGGGCGCATGTAGCAGGAGAGGCTGGCCTGCCTGTCACACAGCCAGCTGTCACAGCTCCTCACAGCTTCCTTATCACCCCTGCTTTATTGGAGGCAGAGTAAATTGCTTTTGTCTGAAGCAGGATAATGGCTGGGAGAGAGACCATGTGGAAATGGCGTTTTCATAGGGCTGCTTCCTCCCCAGCAGTGACTTGCATGTTTAACTCAGCCCCTTCGCAAGGCTGGGGGCTTTGCTGCAGGCTCCGTGCCCCCCAAGTAGGCACCCAAGCAGCCCCCAAGCCACTGGGATCTGGGCCCACCTGGGGGCACCCCCTGGCTCACCACACTCCAGCCACCCTGCCTTGGGAGAGGGAGCCAAGAAACCCCATGTCCTGCCACCTCCTCCGTGCACAAACCCAGATGGGACCATGGGGGACCCCCACACAGCTCACAGCACCAGGTGCTGCTGGGCCCCACACATGGATCCAGCAGGGTCCTCTCCTCCAGCTCCTGCTCCCAAGATTTCATATGAACTCAGCAAAATTAATCTCTTCTAATGAAACTTGTTATTGTTAAAGCTCACTTCCAGGTTTTACAAATCACTACACTGCACAACAATTTGTTTACTCCCCATTTGAGGTGATTTGCAGCCTCCTGCCCTCCCCAGCATGTCTCTTGCTCTTCATTTTCCTCTGCCTGTGGACTGTGTTTTGCTGCACCAGTGACCAATGCCTCCTGATCCCTCTCCTTCCAGCAACCCCATCCCCTCACTGGGAAAATCCAAGCACAGGCCCAACCCTATGGCTCTGCCAGGGATTGCTATGGCACAGCCACCATTATTGCTCATGACACAGTGGAATTTTGCACCAGCAGCCACTCACCCTGCAGCTCCTGAATGTTTTTCACCCATGTTCTTTGCTCCCTGAGACCACATGTCTCTGGGTGGCAAAGATGACTGTGGCTCCACAGGCACCAGCCACCTGTGTCCCTTCCTGCCCCTGGCACAGGCTGACACTGGCCAGCTGCTCTTACTCCTCATCGGTGCAGCAAGGGGCGAGTAACAAGCTGCAAGAGAGCTGGGGGACTTTGGGCATCTGGGGCCAGGCTGGGAGCTGCTCTCTCACCAGAGAGGCAGAGCCAGGTCCCAGGGGCAGCCCTCACCCTGCTTTAGGGACCCCCAACTGTTAGGCTGGAAAGCTGGTCTGGGCACCCTGGCAGCGCACCCAACCACCCCACAGCACCACATGGCCACAGTTTGGAGCAACCCCAGCTCACCTGGGACCTGGCTGTATCCTGCACCCTTCAGAGCAGCGGCAGCAGCAACTTCCTCCCAGGCAAGGCAGGAGCCCCCCAGCTGCAGCTTTTAACTGCTCTGAGCTGGTGCTCACCTCCATCCCCATCCCACCCCACCAGCCCCAGCTGTGACCCATTTCGGCCAAGGCTGTGCCAAAGCAGTGTCCCCTCGCTGTGCCAGAGACAGAGAGCACGGACCCACAAAGGCTTTGTTTAAAGAGCTTTATTAGCTGCAGCAGGTCTGGTGGTGGCAGGCTGGGCTGCATGGGCGGGGGCGGCAGGGCAGCAGCGCCCAGCACCTGGTGGGGGAGGCTCAGGACCCCCTGCCCCTCCCCACAGCTCTGTCCCCAGTGGCAGTGGACACCCGAGGGGGCACCGGGGATGGGCTCTGCCCTTTGCACTGTGACACAGGAGCCCGTGAGCCAGACCCTGGCATGGGCAACTTGGTGCCGTGGCGTGGGAGGGAGGGATGCTCAGCTGGGAGAGGAGGCTGAGATCCACCCCGGCACAGGCAGCAGGATGGAGCAAGGGCAGACAGGGCTGGTGGATGAGCCCCTGTCCTCTGTCAAACGCAAAGGGCAGGAGGAGCGATGGGTGCAAGAGGCCAGCTCCGATGGCACAGCTCCCTGGGCACACACGGAGCACGGGCAGCTGCCTGGCTGAGCGATGCCAGAGTGTGCCGGGAGCGTGCCAGGAGTGTGCCATGCTGTCCTTCCTCTGCTGAGCTCAGGCCTTGAAGTGCTGGGGGGGTTTTGGGGCAGGCAGGGGCAGGGCAGGGCAGGGCAATACACATGGGCTGTAGGATGGAGGCTGGAACTTAGATAAGCACTGTGGGGCTGGAACAGAGCAACTAAATGGGGCAACCTACAGGAAAAGGCAACTGGTTCTGCGAAGCACAAGGGATGGCAGGGAAGGTCCCAGGGGCAGGGGGGTCTCCACTGGGTAGAGAGCTCGGGCGCGGCACAGCCCACGGCACTGCGGTGGCGGCAAGCAGGGGGTGTCCACCCACAGAAGGTTGTGGGCATGAGGATCACCACGTGTGGGCACACAGCCCTGGCCCCGGGCATAG
This sequence comes from Grallaria varia, assembly GCA_013396735.1. Taxonomy (NCBI): domain Eukaryota; kingdom Metazoa; phylum Chordata; class Aves; order Passeriformes; family Formicariidae; genus Grallaria; species Grallaria varia. The sequence continues at coordinate 2,802,554 of VWZG01008762.1, read as the reverse complement.
TCCCAGTGATGTGCCCCTGGCACAGACACGGTCCTGCTCCCACACCGAGCCCTGGCACCGCTGCACCACAGGGCGTGGGGGGAGAAACCTGTGGCGACCTGTGGGAGAGGGAGGCGATGGGGGTTGGTGAACAAGATGGGGTGGTGGGTCCAGTCTCTGGCAATGGTGCGGGACCCTCGATGGCTCCGCTGAGTCCAGGGCGGAGGGGGGCTCTGGTGTCCCCCCACGCCGCCCACCTACAGCACACAGGAGGTGTCTGCCGAGCGCTTCTTCAGCTCCCTCCCGGCTTTGTGGTGGTGGTGGTGGTGGTGTGCGTGGGCTGAGCCGGGCGCGGCGAGGTCTGCCAGGGGGGCTCCCTGCAGCTCGGTGTCCTGGGGGTGCCCCGGGCCCCCCGCTGCCTCCACCCGCAGGTACGCCTTCACCTTGTGGTGCCGTGCCTTGCCGTCGCTGGAGTCGATCACCCGGCACTCGTACGTCCCCTCGTCCTCCAGCTTCACCCGCGACAGCCGCAGCTTGTGGGAGATGTTGCTGCCGACCACCTTCACCACCTGCAGCAGGGCAGATGGGGGGTGAGGTGGTCTCCAGGACTCTCTCCGCTCCCCCAGACATCCAGCTCAGTGCCACCTCTGATGGTCCGCCACCATGCCATGCCCCTGCCACGTTCTGGGGAGGACGTGGTGAAGGTGGGCGAAGCTGGGCATTTGGCATAGGGGGACCCGGCCCCAGCCCAGGTTCACAGGATGATGGAAGCCCTGGCTCGCACCCGGCCGCACAGGGCTTGGGGATCGATGGGGAACCACGCTGGCTAATTAGCTTTTCTACCAAATTGATTCGCTCTCAGTATTTATCACCCAATGAAATTTAAGACTTACTCACTAGCCAGAGCCATGGCTGCTCTAGGCTGGGTCAATAAATCAGATTTATAACCCGCCCCGAGGCCTCTGGCTCTGTTCCCTATAATCACACTGGATGGCAAAGGCCATTTTTCTACTCGCCGCTGCATTTGTTAGCTGAGGATTTTATGGTGTTTGGAAACAGAGCTGGTGGGAGGCAAAATCCACCCCAAATGGCAAAGGAGGCAGCGCAGGGACTGGGACCCCTCTGTGTCCCCACAGCCCTGCACCATGGAGGTAGCCAGTGCCAGCACATCCAGGCACATGCACACACCTGCACAGGCACACACGTGCACACACATGCACATATAAGCACATGTGAGCACATACAAGGTGTTGTGATTGGCTGCCCCGCACGCCACGGGCTGCTGAGAGGCAGCTGGTGCCACAGCTCGTGGCCAGGGCCAGCCCAAAGGGTGTGCAGCTCGGGGCTGCTCAGAGCCCATGGGCAGCCAGAACTCCCAATTCTACATCATCAGGAGTGGGGGTCCAGTGGGGATAGGACAAAGCAGGGGCAGGGGCTGACAGGCCCTGGTGAAAGCACACCCAGATGCTGAGGCTGTCATGGGAAAGGAGTTTCAAAAAAACCTCTTTGTTGGAGGAGCCAGAAGTCACTGAAATTAATGACTGGGAAATTTAGAACTAATAAAATAAAACCCCAATTTGCTGGTGCCGCCAGTGGCCAGGGAGCCGCTGCCCAACAGGTCACGGAGCCTCAGGAGGGAGGATTTTATGACCATCCATAACTCTTGTGGCTCCACCAGCACAGTCCGGACAGTGACAGCCCTCTCTGACCACAGGAATAGGGCAGAGACCCTGGCACAGTCAGGATGGGCAGATATGCCATGTCCAGCCCCAGCTCAGCCCTGTGCTGTGCAGGGAAAAAATAAACCCAGACCCATTGTATTTCCCTTCTCCTCACCCCCAAAGCACAAAGCAGAGTGGCTCCAGGCAGTGCCAGTGCCAGCACCAGGTGTGTTTGGTGGGTAACAAACAGCCAAGGGGTGCCTGGCACGGTGGCTCCTGCCTGGAATTTACATCCCCCTTCCCTGTTTGGTGCTGCTGTTTGTTCCCAGTCACCTGCTGCCATGGCCGTACCACAAGTTCCTTCAGAACCACATGTGTTCATTTACCTCCTCCATTCCGTAAACACTTCATGATCAAGGACATTTGAAATAACAACAAACAAAAGAGGTTTGAAGCTCCAGCCTCTCCCTGCTGGCTGGATCTGGAGGAGGCAGCAGAGGCATCAGACCTCCAGCAGTTCAAAATAAACCCCAGTTACCCTTGCACACGCATCAATTCCATTCCAGCATGCAATCAACTGACTAATTATGCTGAAATATACAACAGATGAGCTAAGAGGGAGCGTTGGCCCCAGGATGTCTCCCTCCACCTGCTTTAGCCCCTTCTGCCCTGGGAGCAGGGCTGGAGTGGGATGTGGGAAGCCCCCTGCACCTGCAGACAGGGTCTGGCAAAGCCTGGAAGAGCCCAGGCTCTGGCAGCTCCAGCAGCAGCCCTGGAACTTGGCTGTTTGTGGGGCAGCAAGCCACAGCACCATGGTGAGGGACAGATCCTCGAGGAACCTGCTGAAGTTTGGATATGGATTGTGGGTGTGAATTGATCAAAGGAGATGTGGCCTCTGGAAGAGGAATCATTACTAGCAGGAGAATCATGCACTGATCGCTGCAGATGGGCACTGAGAGGTGAAACCCTCCCCTGGGACAGGTGCCAGCATTGTACTCCTTGTAAAAGATTCTTGGTGATTTCCTGGGGACAAGGGACTGATCCTGGGTACCTGGACAGCCCCATCCCCCCTTGCTCGCTCAGTGAGGGGAAAATGGAAGATCCAGGAGAGGCTGGCAGGACAGGGGTGATGGTGGGAAGTGTTTTCCAACATTGCCCTGTGTCCGTGGCACCCCCAAACACGGAGCCCCCTGAGGCAGGGAGAGCAGGGGGGCGCAGGGAGAGCAGAGGGGCACATGCTGGGCAGCGGGAGGCCATGAGTGTTTTATTTAACTGATTAGTGTCTCCTCATTATGCTCACATGAGCCTAAATGGCTTTGGGATGCTAATCCGCTGAGCCAATTGGATTATTTAATCCCTGGCATTAATGTGTCTCTCAGATGCTGGACAGGGCTCAGGGTCCAGTCTGTGCCCCGTGGTGCCAGGGAGAACAAGGCAGCCACCTCTTGCCTGGTCACCTCCAGTACCAAGCCAGGGCAGACCCAGCCCTCCCCCCCCAGTGTTCCCAGCCTGTGGCATGGCAGCACCGGTGGGACAAGCAGAACATTCCAGTGAGCCCTCAAGCACAGCCCCAACAAGAACTGTCTCACAAACTCACGCTGATTTTGGTCGCTTCCTTCCCGGGCTCCTCTGCTGGTGATGATTTCAGCTGTGGAAGGACCAGGATGGGGGGAGACCAGAGAGGGAAGACAAGTGGTCAGCTCAGCTAGGAGTAGGGGGGAGCCCACTGGACCCCTTCCCACCCCCAGAATGGTTGCCCCAAGCACAGAAGAAGAGAGAGAAGGGGATGCTCAGCCCCAGCAAATCCAGGTGCCCAGGGCAGAGAGAGCCACACTGGGCACCTGGGAAGGGAGGAACTGGTCACACCACAGCGGTCAGGGGGCACGGGGTGCTCACCCACAGTCCCCCTGCATCTTGGCTCCATCAGCGGGTGCTCCCCAAATCCAGGAGCCCGATCACTGCAGCAGTGCCCTCTGTCCCTGGAACCCTGTCCCCATCACTGCCAGCACCTGCCCCCATTGCTGCCAGTATTTCCCTTTTGCAGCCACCGGCTGGGCATTCCCAGTGCTCCCAGCACCCTTGGCCCCAGTACCCCTGACCCCAGCAATGCTCCCCTTGGCAGCGCTGCCCCGAGGCTTCTCAATTTATGGCAACACCGGCAGCAGCTCTGCCACAGACAGGACAATAAAGGCTCATTAAAATCCCCAAAGCTGCTTCCCATTCTTTGGCCCTTATCTCTGTGTGAACAGAGAGAGAAATAAAGAGACGGCTGTTTGTCGGACCAATACGCAGAGAAATAGGGGGAAAGGGAGGGACGGAGGGTGCAGGGCCAGGAGGGATGAGCTGGTGATGAGATTTGCGAAGGCACAAGCACAAAAACAGTGTCTACCTCGGATTGCTCACGGGAATGGGCCAGGCGGCCCCTCGGCTGGGAAGGGCAGCCAGGACAGCCCAGCCCCGCTGGCCTCGGGGCATCCTCAGCGCAGCCGGGCGCCGTGCAGCGCGGGATCCTGTGCCGAGGGACCCCCAGGCTCCTCTCTCGACAGTGCAGAGAGAGGTGAGATCCTGCTCTGCAGGTCCGGTCAGCACGGGGGATGCTGCTGCAGTGTGGGGTCCCCCACCACGACCCGACAGCGGCTGCAAGCGAAGCCCCTTCCCCCGGGCGGAGCAGGGCACGGCGCTGCCTGGAGGGCTTTGCCTCTCTGTGCTGCTGCGGAGGGGGAGGAGGCATTACCTGGCTGGAAGCCCACGTCTGTTTGTCCGTCCAGTCCTTGTGGTTGCGGACGTACCACCACTGGATCTCGAGGGAGTAGGAGGGCGAGCCGCTGCCGCGGAAGGAACAAGCCATCTCCACGTCCTCGCCCGCCTGCGCCGTCATGTCATGGGGGGTCTCGGTGAAGAGGGCTGCGCGAGACAGAGCGGGGGCTGCGGGCGCTGCAGGGACACACCGCCGGCACGGCCAAGGGTGCTGCCTCCGGCCACACGAGCCGGGTCACCAGGAGCGCCAGCATCCTCCCACAGCCAAACAGACCCGGCCCCGAGAGGTCCCTGTCATCCCCGACAGGTCCCTGTCATCCCCAGCTTCCCCTTGCCCGCGCCAGTGCCCCGTCCCCAGCCCCGGCAGAACCATCTGGTCCCCCCCCATTCCCTGGCGCTTTGCAGGAAAGGGAGAGGAGAAGGAAGTGTGTCCCCCTGATCCCACGGCACCCCTGGGACCTCTGCCCCGCAGTGAGTGCAGGACCCCAAGTGCCTCCGAGGTGTAATAAATAAATAAAGCACAATCGCATCTCTCTTCAGATCAGGACATAAATGAAAAACAAATCCTCCACTAATGCGGCCCCAAACAGGCTCCCACATGCCATATGGTTTGCTTTCCTCACTCAAAACAAATATTGTTCGGAGATGTAATTAGAATTCTTTTCATCTCCTCTAGAGAGAACGTTGTTCCTCCGTACAGACGGCCCTGGTGTGCAGGGCTCCTCCAAACGCTGCTGCCGTGGTCCATGCCGGGACAGGGCTGCCAGCCCACTGTGTGCCCCGTCACTGCTACGGCTGCAGAGCCTGCCCTGTGACTCCCATCTTCACCCAGCACCTCATGCCACCAGCACTGCCGACTCACAGCCACTGTGAGGTCCCATCGGTGCCACCAGAGCCCCCTGGGACACACAGCTTGTCGGGAACGGAGCTCTCACCAACCCTCATCCCTCTGAAAACCAATTATTATCAGCCCAGATGAAAAGTTAATACCTCTAATAACTACCCATCCCTCTGGACGCGTGGAAATCCCATCCACTTATCGCTTTCCTTTAATCCATCTCAGCAGGGAACAGAGGAAAATACCCAGCACCGGGGTTTCCAGTGGGGTTCCCAGTGCTGCTCCCACACCCTGCTTGCCCAGCATCCAGCATCGGCAGCCACATGGATTCTGTGTTGGCATGTGGAGGGAGATGCAGGCAAAGGAATAGCTCTGAGGGCCAGGGGATGCGGGAGGGGCAGGAGGGTCTTCTCAACACAGGGCAAGGGGTTCCTCTGTGCTCCTGCCATGGTGGTGCTGAGGCTGTTGTGTCCAGCTGTTAACCAGCACTCGCCCACCCATTCCCTGGCTGCAGCCAGGATCAGGCTCTTGCCCCACAGGATTCCTACAGGCAAAAGCAATGGCCAAAGGCAGTGGGTCCCAGCAGAGGCCATGCCAGCCTCTCAGGCCCCACAGTTCCAGCAGTGCAGAGGTGGGGCGATGACCTGGGGGCTCCAGTTGGGTCCAAATTGCTCTAAACACAGTTAAAATCTGCTCCCACAGACAGGAATTTGGCAGATGAGCAGAGGAAAGATTGGATTGAATCAAGGACCTTTCTGATTTGAATGGGAAGCATGTGTATTAATTAACCCCAGGACTCAGGCACTCTCAAGTGCATCCAGGGAAGGGCAGGTCCTGTGGATGGATGACCAGGGTCGTCACCTTTGCTGGGGACAGATGTCTCTCAGATGTGTCCTCCAGTGGCATTGTGTGCCCTCCCCAATGGATGCCGTGGACCTCAGGTGCCTGGACAGAGGTGATGGGGTGAGGACAGGACTTGATGCACTGCCCGGCTCCAGCCCTGCCCTGTCACAGGGCAGAGGGAAGCAGGACCCTTCCAGGCAGCCCCCAGCCACAAATAGGCCCATGTCCAGGCATGGACGCTGCACCAGGGCAGCCAAGCTGCCTGGACTCTGCTCCCACCAACACCAGACGAGTCACCAAAGCTGGCCAGTGCCCCAGCCTGGCCAGTGCCCCAGCCCTTACAGCACCCTGGGCCCCTGTCCACCCAGGCCCCTCTGTCACCCAGCACCATCCCTTTTCCCCTGCTGACATTGGTGCAGCGTCCTCATGGCAGGAGGGAGGGGACCTTTGGGGGCCCTTGCTCCATGTGCTTTATGGCCTGCTACCTGTCATAAACTGAGAACATCAGGATCAATAAATCTTCCAAGAAACAAAAATCAGGGGAAATAAAATGAACTCAATGGGGAAACGTGGATAAACAGAATTGAAAACGCCTGCTGGGACAGCTTGGTGCTCTCATAAACCGGAGACAGGCAGGCTGTGTGCTCCCTCCCTGCGGCCAGCACCATCCCTCACTGCAGCCCCGCTCCACGTGGAGGGGGTCCGAGGGCAGCAGGGATGGGGCAGTGCCCACCAGCCCCATGCTGGGGCAAGAGCAGGTCATGCATCACCCCGAGTACCTGGAAATGACCCACAGCCCCCACAGCCCCTGCAAGGCACCAAGGACACTCACGGCTGGACCAGCACCGTGGGCACGCACTGGGACTAATGTTTGTGCAAACCTGTGCTGGAGGGCAATTAAATATGCATTGGACATTTGCAAATGTCTGTTAATCACTCGGTCAGCACAGGCACCTGCTCTGGGGTGGGGAGCAGTGTCAGGTAGTCAGAAATCTCCTTCTCTGACCAACAGAGCTGGAGCCTTTGCCAGAGCCGCAGCCGGGCTGGCAGGGTGGTACATGCCGGGCAGGCAGCAGGGCTGGGGTCTGGCTCTGTCCCATGCTGGGCAAGGACAGGGGCTGGGGGACCTGAGAAGCCCCTCTGCACCTGCTCCTGCCCACTGGCGTGTCCATCCAAACCCTGCCCTGCATCCCTGGCACGGGGCCGGCTCCGACCTGCTCAGTTTGAGCTGCACCACTGCAGGAAAAACAAATGTGCCCAACAGCATCCACCACTGCTGGCACCCTCCCGAGGCACCCACGACCCCTCTGACACCTTCCTCTCCCCCAGCACCTGTGACCTGTGTGGCTGATGGAGTGAGACAGCCCCGGCTGCAGCAGCACCATGTCTTGCTGGCAGCAAAGGAACCCGAGGCACATCCTGGCACACACACACTGAGCAGGGACCCAGAGAGGGACGGATCCTCTCGGGTGCCACAGGACCCCCCACTCATTGTCATGGGCTCCCTGAGCAGGACACACCCTGGGAGACCGGGAGGCACAGGAGGCACCTTCCAGATGGATCCAGGAGCAGAGACCTGGGCACTACCCCAGGGCACTGGCTGTGTGACCCACACTGTTCCGCCATGGGGACACTGGATCTGCCAGCGGCTGCTGCACAGGTCAGGCTGCAGCGTCCCTCCTCTCCCCACCACCGCTAACAGCTGTGGATGCATCTCTCCTGACAAGCCTGCGAGCAGGGATACTGACCCCAGGGCGCTGAAAACACATCATGGTGCAAACCGCTGCACAAACACGGCACCGTGACAGCGGCACGGGTGAGAGAGGGCAGGTGGCTCTGGCCGCGGCAGCTGAGCCAGGCAGGGGGTTTGGGTGGCAAGCACTGCTCTCCTCCAGCGATCCAGACATCTCCCTTCCCACAAGACATGTCAGGCTGGAGTGTTGTGGCCATGGCTGGGGCCGGGAGGCTCCTGTCACACGCTGGGGATGGCAGCGCCATTGCTCTGCCCCTATTTACGGTCATATTAGCAGCAGAAGGAGCTCAAATTTGCAGCATAAATTAAAACAAAAAAAAAAATCCAGCTAATTCAGTGACTGTGGTGAGGTCAGCACTCACCTTACCAGGGAGACGGAATTAACCTTGAAACCTGCAGGTATTTCCAGCAGTGCCCCATTGTGTTGGGCTGCCCCCAGCACTTCCCTCTCCCCCGGTTTTACTACCACAGCAGGGAAATGCCAGTGGTGAGTCCCCTCAGCCTGGCCCTGGCTACTTGAAGCTTTACGCAGGTGAGGAGACTTGCTGCTCACAGCTGGCTCCCGGGGAGTCGTGGTTCCCAGACAATTCCCTCCCAAGGGGCACGAGGAAGAGCAGTTATTTGAAAGCATAAGTACCACAGCCCTAAAATGGCCTTTTTTGATAGCTCCCAGTGGGACCCCAGCAGCATGTGCAGCCATCCTGCAGTCACCGTTCGCTCTGGTGCTGCTCTCTGTCAGTGGATGCTTCCCAGCAGGCAGGGTCTGATTCACAGCAGGGAGAAACTGGGATGGGGCAGACGGGGGCTTTGCTCTGCTGAAGATCAGCCCCACCAGTCTCACACCCAGCACCCAAAACACAAGCCACAAGCACTGCCACAGCCAAGAGCTGCCCACACCACACAGAGGGCTGGCACCATCCCGCAGAGCTGGCAGTGCCCAGTGCTTGCACACAAGACACCCTCCTGCCCAGCTCCTCCAGCCCCATCACTGGTGGGCTTGTCCCAGACCAGCTCCACACGGAGCACATGGTACAAGGCACCAATGCACCCAACACCACCAAGCCCAGCTGGCAGCCCTGGTGCCCAGCCGGGCACCCACCTCAGATGGAGCCATAGGCAGTGGGCAGCCAGGCAGGAGAGAATCCTGCAAGAGGGGAAATGGCCATGGAGAAGAGGAACTTGGAGAGAGGCAGAGCCGTCAGCAATGGGGCCAGGAAGGACTGTCTGTCCCAAGGTGCATGAATCCCTCTCGCACAGTGAACCAAAATCCCCGAGGAGCTGTGAATGGGAGAGCGCCCACCAGGTCCCAACCTGGGTGCCTGCCCAGCCTCCAGAGAGGCCCCTGATGAAGAGGGGAATTGTGGAGATGATCCATCTCCCTGGCCCCCACCGGGTCCTCGCTCCAGCCCTGCCGTGCTGCCCATGGCTCCTGGACCATGCACAGCCTTGCCGGCTCTTGGTTTGATTCCCACCTCGCTCACAGGGAACGTTATGATTAAAATTAGCTGTCACTGCCCTAACGTAATAATTCCCAGTGTCTGGCCCGTCGTCTGTCAGCCGCTTCAAGGGAAGAGAAAGCCCAGACGTTTGATGAGGAGAGGTGTCAGATGTAATTGCGTTGAATGACTGCACGAACAGCAGCAGGAAAAACACATCGGGTGGAGAATTCCCATCAGGAAGTGTGAAAAAATCCGGCAGAATGCAAAGTGTTTATGAAAGTAATTGATAGAATAATCACCGGGGTGTGCGGGAACGGAGCAGGGCAGCGCCCTGGGGAGCCGGGGCCCCGCTCCCTGCAGCCTCCAGCCTCCAGCCGCGGCTGTGCTGACGGCGAGGCGATGCCGCCGGCACACGATGCCGGGAAGGAGCCGGGCTGCTCCTCCTCGCCGGCTCCCCTGCCCCGCTCCGGAGCCAGCAGGCTGGGAAGGCGGCTGGAGCTTCCCAGCCAGCGCGTGTGAAAGCCGATGGCAGCAGCCCAGCGTGCACAGGCTGCAATGGGGGGCATGAATAATTGAAGGCGCCAGCCTGAGGAGAGGAGAGAGGGGGGGAGAGGCAGCGCTGTGGGTAGGGGAGGGATGGCGGGAGGGATCCTGCGGCTCAGGCGCTCTCACAGGGCAGATGGACACCATCCTGGCTCCATTCTTGCCCAAGGCAGAGCCTTTGCTGTGGGGGCAGGGAAAGGACTTTATCTGACTGTGACTTTTGCCTCCCCACAGCCCTGGCTGCCCTGTGAGCAGAGCCTCGCTGCCCACTGTGGGGTGGCAAGGATGGGGGAGCCGCCCGTGCCCCACGGGTGCTCATGGTCGCCCACCAATGCCTGCGGAGCACATGCTGCTCCCGGTCAATTCCCTCGCTGCATCTGCTGTGGGCAAGTTAAGAGGATGAGAGAATCCACTCCCAGGCTGTGCCAGAGTCTCGCGACGCCGTGGAGTCTCCTCCAGGCCGCCAGCACTGGGCAGAGATGGCATCAAGCCCCGGGCACTGCCCGTTGTGGGCAAAGCCTGGCAGGACCTGCCTGACCCCACCAGCCACGGCCGAATCCATCCCACCAGCCCTGGCCCCTCTCCTGCTCCACATCCCCGACCCACCGGACTCTTCAGGGTGCAAAGGAAAAGCTGTACCAGCCAGTATTGAAATGATCAATCTCCGATCTGCTAAACAGCAATTTATACAGGGTTTCAGCACACACAGCTTTTATCAAATTGGTATTCACCTACTGAACACAAATGGCTTATTATACATGACCCACTTATTCACTGCTTTTCAATATCGTTAATAAAGGTTTCTGTTGTGATTAAGTGAGTTGCTGCAGAACTGCTCGAGTAGCGAGCTGTAATGTGGCTCCAAAGTGCACTCGCCCTCCCGGAATATTTCTTCTCCTCGGCTCCCTTCTCCCTCGCAGCGACCATTTCACTATTTATTTGCCTATTGCTGAATTTCTGAGGGGAGCGGCAGCGGCTAATGGAGGCTCCTCACCCACCTCTCCTTCTGGCATGCCAGGCTGGCACGTCTGGAAACTCTCCCGCAGTGATGCCCCCAATGCAGAATCACCCCTTCCCTGGGCAGGCGGGGACCTGCTGGCCCACGCTCCGCTCCGTGGGGCACATCGCAAACTGCGGGACGCTCACACCTTCCCCCCCGGCACGGCCGGAGGCATCGTGTGCCTGGAGGCTCCCTGGGGCAGAGAGTGGCTCCCTCCGCACGCCCGGAGGCTCCGGAGCCGGGCGGGGGCAAGAGCCGGGACCCCGGACACGCCGCACGCACCCCTGGTCACTCCTCGGGCTCATATTTGAACGCCCCCCGTGTCACCCCACCGAGGAAGAGGAGGGTCTCGGCATCCTCCTCCGAGGGGGCTCGGTCCCCTGTCACCTTCTCGGCACCCACGGGGAAATTGTCCCCACGGCCGGACAGGTTCGCCGCCGGGGAGTGCGGGATGCGGAAAGGGCTTCCCCTTCCCCACCCCCGGTGGGTCCGAGCGGACTCGGCGGCACCGACTCGCGGAGGGGCGGGAGGCGGCGGAGGAGCCCCGCTACCGGGGCGGGGGGCACCGCACGGCGGGGCGGGCGGCGGCACCGGGCGGCGCACCGGGAGGCGCCCGGAGACGGGGTGCGGGGGTCGGCGGGCACCGGGACTCGCCGTGCAGAGCCCCCCGTCCGTCTCGGCAGCCAAGCGGCGGTGGCAGCGGCCGCCCCCCCGACTCCGGGGACGGGAGCAGAGGAGCCCGACCCCGGCTCTCCCCG